>JAPKLW010000377.1:152353-197566 GCA_026898455.1 Plectranthus barbatus | reverse complement strand
TAGTGGGAGGGCTTTGCGTAAACGTCTACGAGTGTAGCTTGCGTAGAACTCTTTCACAAGTATTCTAGGATTGATTTAAATTATAGATAACAAAATCTTTGAGGGCTGTGATGTATGGTTACGTGCCATGCTAAACTGTCTCTTTTGGTCGGAGTTAAATTTGCTGTTGATGGCTTAGAAGCATCTTAGAATATAATGCAAGAATTGCATCCCTGTTCTTGAGAGATGGCTTGGTCTAAGGTTTTCACTAATTATTAATTTCTAGTGTCAAAAGCATCTTGACATGGTAGTGAATTAAATGGATTGGGGCTTAAAACCCGCAGTTCTGGTTGAGGGTGACATCGTAAACGTCTACGAGTGTAGCTTGCGGTGGGAACTCTTGGGCAATTAATGGAAAACATTTGTATTTGATTTATTAAAAGGTTTTCAATGCATTTATTTTTGAAGTTCAACATGTATGTTCTCATTTAAGATTCTTTATTGTCTCAGATATTTCTATGTCTAATGTGATCAACATTCTCGCACAAAACACTCTAACTGGTCCAAACTTCCTGGAATGGAAACGCAATCTCGAGTACCTCATGATTGCAGAAGAACATATGTTCGTTCTGCAAGTACTTCGTCCCATAGTGCCAACTGTTGAGTCCTCTCAAGAGGAAGTAGACTATTATAACAAGTGGGAGAAATCGAATAATGTAGTTAAGTGCTATATGATGACCACTATGTCGAAAGTCTTGCAGCAGCAACATCAACACCATAGGGATGCCTATGACATCATGTTAAGTCTGACGGCGACCTATGGGGAAACTGATAGAGCTGTCAGGTTCAATCTCATGAAAGAAATCGTGAGTAAGAAAATGACTGGTGGCACCTCAGTGAGAGAGCACGTAGTTACCATGACTCACCTCATGGATAAGCTAACTGTGCATGGTGGAGGTATCGACGCTGAGGCTAAGGTCGATATCATACTGAACTCTCTACCCAAGTCCTTTGAGAGTTTTAGACTGAATGTTGTCATGAACAAGAAAGAGTATACTCTTAACGAGTTACTCAATGACTTGATGGCAGCTGAATCGGTCATGAACCCTCAGAAGGTTACCTTGGCCACTTCTAGTAATCTCTCTGCTGTACCGAAAAGTATGAAGCGGAAGAAAGGGATTAAGAAGTGGGCCCAGAAGATACCTGTGAAGGATGGTGGGGCTGGGAAAAAGCCTAAGGTGGCGACTGAAAGGGACAGGTGCTTCAGGTGTGGTAATAAAGGACATTGGAGGAAAGATTGTCAAGCAAATAAAGCTAGACAAGGTATGCCATTTTGCATGTATAACTGTAAGCATGATTAGAGTTAGATGTTGCTCTTCGAGAGCTGTAAGCACTGACTTGTTGATCATGTTGTTGTACTTTGCAGGGGACCGTGCCGACAAGGCTGGTGAGTGATGGCAAGAAGATACCAAACTGGATGAAGGCAACGTTTTATGACGGAGCTTCATGGAGTTTTCTTTTCCTTATGTTTTGATGAATTAAAGTACATTTGAGAATTTATTTGTGGGCCGTGGTTTATCGGCAGGACAAATTTCATAAACTTTTATGGATATTTGTTATTTATGATTTTATCATTGGTAATAACAATGTTGTCCATTATGGTATGTTGATTTACAATCTCTATGTTGCTTTGATCAAATCTGTCCTTAAGTATTGCATGTAATTCATCCATAATTGATAATCCTAGGAAGAGAAAACTTACTTCTTTTGATGAGGATCTTACATATCTCTGGCACTTGAGACTGGGTCACATCAGCTTGAAGCGGATTCAGAGACTTGCAAATGATGGTACATTGGATTAGTCCGGGCTGTACCTTATCAAGTCTGCGAATCCTGCATCGAGGGCAAGATGTCAACTAGGCCTTTCAAGGCTAGTCAGTTTCGAGCAAAGGAAGTGTTAGAATTGATCCATTCAGACTTATGTGGACCGATGTCCACGCAGGCTCGTGGAGGGTACGAGTACTTATGTGGACCGATGTCCATCCGCCCCTTTCTTTCTTTTGTATACCCATTTGCACCCTATGGCCCTAAAGCCATCCGGCAAATCAGTTTTCTGGTATATTTCCATAACAGTTATGGATTCTATTTCAGAATCCATGGCGACACGCCATTTGCAACATCCTTGTCCTGCACTGCCTCTTCGTAAGTCAGTGGGTCAGAGTCCTCATGTCCGTCTTCCGGGCTCAAGTCCGAACACTCACCCACGAACATGTACCTTTCCGGTTGGAAAATAACTCTCCCACTACGACGAGGCATCGGTGCCGTGTCAGTAGTAGGTGCAGTGACTTGTGGTCTTGCACCTTGCACTGAAGAACGTGTCTGTGGTGCTGTACCTCTCACAGGTGCACCCACATTTACACGTTCTCCTTCCCTTGGAATTGCATTCTCGTTCTCAATTTCTTGAAGAACGATATCACTCCTTGACCTGTGATTACTCACATACTCGTCCTCCAAGAATCTAGCGTTGGTGCTAACAACGACCCTTTGACTCTCAAGACAGTAAAAGTAACCACCTTTCGTTTGCCTGGGATACCCTATGAACATCATTACTTTTGACCTGCTTTCTAACTTATCAGGTTCCTTCGACAGTACGTGTGCCGGACAGCCCCATACTCTAAACTTGCACAAACTAGGTTTGCGACCAAGGAAGAGCTCAGAAGGCGTCTTAGGAACTGATTTAGAAGGCACCACATTAAGCACGTAAGCTGTTGTCTCCAATGCGTAGCCCCAAAACGAAATTGGTAAGTTTGCATAACTCATCATTGACCTTACCATCTCTAGAAGAGTCCTATTTCTTCTTTCAGCTACACCGTTTTGCTGGGGAGTACCCGGTGCAGTCCATTGGGATGTAATCCCATTTTCTGACAAATACTGCAGGAACTCGTTACCGAGGTATTCGCCACCGCGGTCAGATCACAACGACTTGATAGTTTTCCCGACCTTCTTTTCTACCTCAGCCTTGAACTCTTTGAATTTCTCAAAGCATTCAGACTTGTAGCGGAGCAGGTAAACATATTCGTACCTTGAGTAATCGTCAATGAAAGTGACGAAGTACTCGTACCCTCCACGAGCCTGCGTGGACATCGGTCCACATAAGTCTGAATGGATCAATTCTAACACTTCCTTTGTTCGAGACTGACTAGCCTTGAAAGGCCTAGTTGACATCTTGCCCTCGATGCAGGATTCGCAGACTTGGTAAGGTACAGCCTGGACTAGGTCCAATGTACCGTCATCTGCAAGTCTCTGAATCCGCTTCAAGCTGATGTGATCCAGTCTCAAGTGCCAAGATATGTAAGATCCTCATCAGAAGAAGTAAGTTTTCTCTTCCTAGGATTATCAATTACGGATGAATTACATGCAATACTTAAGGACAAATTTGATCAAAGCAACATAGAGATTGTAAATCAACATACCATAATGGACAACATTGTTATTACCAATGATAAAATCATAAATAACAAATATCCATAAAAGTTTATGAAATTTGTCCTGCCGATAAACCACGGCCCACAAATAAATTCTCAAATGTACTTTAATTCATCAAAACATAAGGAAAAGAAAACTCCATGATGCTCCGTCATAAAACGTTGCTTTCATCCATATTGGTATCTTCTTGCCATCACTCACCAGCCTTGTCAGCACGGTCCCCTGCAAAGTACAACAACATGATTAACAAGTCAGCGCTTACAGCTCTTGGAAGAGCAACACCACACTCTAATCATACTTCAGTTATACATGCAAATGGCATACCCTGTCTGGCCTTGTGGGCCTGGCAATCTTTCCTCTTATGTCCTTTCTTACCACACCTGAAAACACTTGTCCCTCGAAGTTTCCCCATAGGCTTATTAACAGCTCCCATGTCCTTCGCAGTTACCTTCCCAGCCTTCTTCTTAATCGCTCTTTTCGGCTTCATACCTTTCGATACAGCAGAGTGATTACCAGAAGTAGCTAAGGCAACCTTCTAAGGATTCATAACCGATTCCGCTGCCATCAAGTCATTGACCAACTCGTTAAGAGTATACTCCTTCTTGTTCATGACAACAATCAGTCTGAAACTCTCAAAGGATTTGGGTAGAGAGTTCAGTATGATATCGACCTTAGCCTCAGCGTCGATACCTCCACTGTGCACGATTAGCTCATCCATGAGGTGAGTCATGGAAACTACGTGCTCTCTCACTCGTTGTAATAGTCTACTTCCTCTTGCGAGGATTCAGTAGCAGGCACTTATAGGACAAAGTATTCGTAGAACAAACATGTGTTCTTCTACAATCAGGATGTATTCAAGGTTGCGTTTCCATTCCAGGAAGTTTGGACCAGTTAGAGAAATTTGTGCGAGAATATTGATAACACTAGACATAGACATATCTGAAACAATAAAGAATCTTAAATAAGAACATACATGCTGAACTTCGAAAATAAATGCATTGAAAACCTTTTAATAAATCAAATACAAATATTTTCCACTAATTGCCTAAGAGTTCCCACCGCAAGCTACACTCGTAGACGTTTACGATGTCACCCTCAACTAGAACTTCGGGTTTTAAGCCCCAATCCATTTAATTTCACTACCATGTCAGGATGCTTTTGACACTAGAAATTAATAATTAGTGAAAACCTTAGACCAAGCCATCTCTCAAGAACAGGGATGCAATTCTTGCATTATATTCTAAGATGCTTCTAAGCAATTAACCACAAATTTAACTCCGGCTAAAAGAGATAGTTTAGCATGGCACGTAACCATACCGCACAGCCCTTAAAGCTTTTGTTATCTATAATTTAAATCAATCCTAGAATACTTGTGAAATAGGTCTACGCAAGCTACACTCGTAGACGTTTACGCAAAGCCCTCCCACTATTCACATGATTTAAATTGTTTGTCTAGAAATCCCAACAACCGTACCCATGCACCTCCGGGAACTAGCAAGCTACACTCGTAGACGTTTACTAGAACGAGAGATACACTTACAGCCTAGGACCGCTTTGTGGAGGTCTATTGATTTTAATTAAAAAATCTGTTTAGTATTTTTCTTTTAAAAGGTTTCTTTATGCGCACACATAATTTCTTTGTCATTATATTTCCCAAATTTTTGCATGTAATTAAACAAGCCCAAAAATTCCCAAAATATAATCCAACAAAAGAAATTAATCACATAAGCATGCTTGAAAAGCTGTTAATAATAAAAGCGATAAAACATGCTTTTCCGATTATCTACACATGCTTAATTGCGCACATAAATAAATTACATATCATACGAGGACAATTAAGGCAAACAAAAATTCCTCGTGGCCCCAAAAATAGAAAATAATATATATCTATTAAAAATTTGAATTTTGAATTAATTTGGATAAATCCAAATCTTTTCAAATCTTCCAAATCTTCAAGGGCCTTCAAATCTGAATACACAAAATCTTTTGGATTTTTAGGCCTTTGTGATCTGATGATTTGCCCTAACCCTAATGCAAACCCTAGGGTTTACACAGGATTGCACAAACCACAAAAACACAAGCCTCCGCGACGGGATAGCAGCAGTCGACGACAGCTGAAGCCGCCGCCGACCGCCGCCGCCGCCAGGACGGCCCCAGAGCCCCGCGCGCCTGCCTGTGCCCTGCGCCGCGCCCGCGCGCGCTGTGCGTGCCGCGCCGCCGCGGCCTTGCGCCCGCCGTCGTGCTCCGTCGGCTCTGCGTCGGCTCCTTCTTCTTTCTTCGTCCTCGACCCGTTCAATTACATAATTTAAAATTACAGAAAATCTATTCTATTACAATTTTCAAATCTACACTAATCACGGATTTTCTCGTGATTTTACAAAACAATTCAGCCCTACACGGATAAACCACCACGGGCTGAATCAACGGGTTGCCACGAGGAACAAAAACCAAACATCCACAAAACAATAAATTCATACATGCATATCGAATTTAATTATGAAAAATAGAGCCATAAATCAGAAACCTGGCTCTGATACCAATTGTAGGGTTTTTCCGTGAACCGAATCACCAAAACCAAACTGAACCGGATCGATCTATGGATATTGCTCATAATTAAAATTCTCAAAACCCTAGCATACTCCTATGAATTTAATACGAAGAATTGTGGATTTAGGGTTTACCGTAACTCCGTCGAGTCTAAACTGATCTTTCGCGTTTGAATTCCAAATCTCAATTCAACCACGCGATCCGATTTAATCTGCGGAAACAGAAATTAGAGACCTAATTTCTTAGAAAAAATCGAAACAGAAAGAGAAGGAAGAAAGAAAATTTGTTCTCCAGATTAGATCTTCAGGGCTGTGTCCCAATGCTGTTCAGATCTACTACTGGTGAGGACTCCGTACATCTGTATTCTGAGCAGGACCAGAATCGAAATTCTCCTCCTTTGAACTCCAAAAACGGCGCCTCCTCTCTCTCTAGGGTTTAGTGTTTTTTAACTGTCTTATGACTTATGAGAGAGAGCTGTCTATTTATAGACCTAGGGTTGGAAACCCTAATGGGCCATTTTGGGCTCAATTCAACATATTTAATTGGGCCAGTCCTGGGACTTAATGCAAATAATAAAGTGGGCCTATAAATTAATTAATTCTCATGTCCATAACCCAGGACACAATTAATTAATTAATATTAATTATTTTTCACCACATAATTAATACTGACCTACCCCTTTATTACCACGTTATGAGAACGGGTTGCATTAATTGAGAATCCCCATATTTAAGGTTACCGAACATCCATTAATTAATCGGAGCCTCTGACAAGCTCTAACTACAATTAATTAATATCTTATTATTCCTGAGTAGTACCACTCAAACCTTATCACTCGTGTCTGAACTTAATCAGCCTGCAGGACTTTGGCACGATGAATGCTATTGAGCTCCTCAGGGAATGTCCCCATCCTATTACTCGGATATGGTTACCTAAACCCAGTCTCAGGCGGTACTACACGAACTGCTGTTACCCAAGATTCGGATATACGAGCACGTTACTTAGGCTATCCACCATGGCAAGTCAAAGCAACAGTCAACCCGTGCAAACCCCTGAACTTTCGTTAGGGTTTGGACTCAATCAATATAACGAGATCTTTTATTCGTTGATGTCAGACAGACGAATATATCTCACTGTGGTCCATCAATACGTCACCTCTGCGTACCAGCATGTCAAGTAACCAAGACAGACTACTTATTCCGACAATGCCGCAGCCATCCGGACAGACATATCCCCATACGCTGTCTCGGCTGTGATCAGGTTTATGTCTTACTAGGTCAAGTGATCATACTGTCTTTTGCAATCTACAACACGCCGTATGATCGTCCCTATCGGTGAGACAAGAGGATATCTTTGTTCACACATGTACGATTGTTAACAGATAGGAGAAATAAACCGTTGTATACTCATTGTAATAAATGCTTTCAGTATACAAAACCCATCAGTAGGCGCATGCACAGGCGCAATCTGGGCATCAGCTGGCGCTGGTGGCGAAGCTGGAGTATACTCAGGTGACGAGGTCCTGGTCCGTGATGCCTGCGTACCTCTAGAAGATGCTGGCGAAGGACTCCCTTCAGCAACCACCTTCTGAATCAGGTCTCCCATAAAATGACGATAACTTCCTATGGTGCCTGTCTCGCTGTTACAATGCCATCTGGTCAATGATAATACCCAGTTAGTCCATCTCTCCGGCATAAGGTTCATTGTTAGCTCCATCGCCTCTCTATCTGTCACTCCTAAGTGGCGTACTCTCTTCCATAACTCCAGGTAGTCCACTAAAGCTGCTGCGAGGTTATCCTCAGTGAAAGGAAGTCGCTCCCTGAAACGTCTCACTAACCGATCCTGTGATGCCATCTGCCACCAAAACATATAATAAACAGTCAGTACGAGGTCATATATAATAACTACACCACACACCCAACTGAGGTTCCCTCGGATCCTCACACAACACACTGACTCACTTCAAGTCTAATACATCCATTAGGTTCACCATATACATTCTGTACGATTACTTGTTAGCTTGTAGTTTCTACAAGTCAGACTCATTCCTACACTCAGTCAAAACAACAATTAAGGAAATTTTCAATTTCCACACTCCAAATCAAGTTAATGCCTTTTCAAGGCTTACAATGATTTTGTCAGTCCGGTCCGTCCTAGTTATCATTTAGTTCAACATCAGGTTATGCCATACTATAGCTCATTATTTATCTGGCACATCTATAGCCATAACATCAATGTTTTAAAATTGCTTGCAATTAATTCAATAATCAATCCATAAATTCATACTCATTTCTCATTTTCAAGAAAGGTCACCTCACCGGTGCCAAATAAACATATAAAATTTTTCATCTTTTAAACATCAAACTTTCCCATTCATCAAATTCTGAACTCTTATAAATGCAAACTTCTCAACCCAATCCTTTCATATCACTTTCAAATAACCAGTGTTAGCACTCTTGCTCAACACAAAATCAATCAAGTTCAAATCAGTCCAAATCAAAACATTTCAACTCCTTATTCCTCCTAAACTTTGCTTTCTTTCCAATTTCAAATAACTTTCAAAACAATTGTAATGTTTTCAAAATATTCATATCTCAATGAAATTGCAAGCAGGGAAACTTTTAAACTTTAATCTTTAAAACTTTAAAACATACCTCAGGTAGCGCAGGATGGAGTAGGGTGTAAGCATGAGCGATCACTTTACACAGATTTTCAAAACATTCTAAGACTCGAAGTTTTTCCAAATTACTTTTAAAATCTTTTAAAACTTTAAAACTCAGCTCTGATACCACCCCTGTAACGCCCCCAACTGACCTTCCCCATTTGGAGCCACGTTACATTGATGTTTCAGGTTTTAGCAAACACTTTTCGCAATTAATAAAGCGGAAAACTTAAATTTAAGGAAAAGATAAGTAAACAGTAAGAAGTTGTACTTTGAGTCACTTTAGTAACAGAGTTCAAAGATTGGAAATATTCAAAAGGGAAGGAAATTTCAGAGAGTGGTGCAGCAGTGTGTGTAGCGTGATGGTGACATGTATATGAAGATACATGCCACAGGATCTTTTAACTTTCAAAGCTAAGCTCATTTCACCAGCTTACACCCCGATACTCCCATCCTTGCTGCTTAACATGCACTTTTTAGAAATAACGCGAGGGGCTAAGTACTTACGTACCCAATGAGAAACATGCCCAAAAACATACATTTATATAAGAAACATGCTATGCAACTCACACGGATAGACGTGGGGTTTTATTGAAAAGAACCACGCTATCCAAATCGTTTTATTTTGCACGTGCTATTTATATGTTATCATATCTGTTTCAGTGTTGTAACTGGAAGTTGGCCGGCTTCCAAGTTACGATGATCTGTCAGGAATGCAAACACACTCAACCTACTGTCATCTAAGTGCACTAGTCTCAGCAATCCATTTTGAGACCCGATCGTTTAATATTAATAAATTCCGGATCCAAACACCACAAACAAAATTTCCACCTTATGTCTTCCAATTCCCAATCATATGGAGTCGCTACTCCATATTACTAATTGAGTTCTAGCGCAGTTATGAGAACCTGGTTCTAAACTCATTAGTTATTCTCTTTGTCGATGGGAATCGACAGAGGACAGATATAATAGCACAAAACATGCATAGCAGTTTCAGTTAAAATAAAACAGTTTGTAACGCATTTTGAAAGAAAACACACATTTTGGTTTTTACTGAAATAGTTTCCCACCTCGTATTCGGCTTTTAATTTAGATGTCTCTTGCTAGAATGAGCTCAACTGATCCTTGCTTTCAGATTCCTACAATCAATTAAGAATACTCAAGTCAATACGAATGATCAAAGTCATATATCTTAATCATAAATAAACAAGACTCGAAAGGAATTAGGGTTGGATAAGAATCGTAAAATGAAACCATCTTCCATGCCTCTGTATCGATCGACAGAGTTCTGTATCGGTCGACACAACCTTGGCCAACACAAACCCTTGCCAGTTGACACAACCCTGTCGATATCCTCTGTCGACCCATCTCTGTCGATCGAAATGTTCTGTGTCGACTGACAGAGGTGTGTCGATTTACTCTTCAGGTTGGCATTCCTGTCGGTCGACATACCTCTTATCGATCGACATAAGTGGTCGATCTGCCTCCTGTCGACAACAAATGTGTCGATCGAAATACATCTTGTCCATCGACAGGATGTCCGATCGACAACCGCTTGGCCCAACCTCCGTGTCGATCGACAGCATGCCTGTCGATCGACAGGAGTCGTCTTCTTCGCGGGCTTCGCCGGAGCTGAACCTGCAACTCGCCGTTTCTCGCGATTTCTCCGGCCGATTACACATGCAATTGTATATTCCGACTCCCCAGACTCTAAGGAACACAACCAAAGCAACAAATCACTGAAAAATGCAAGGAAATCGGGGAGGGAGAATAGCTCACCGGAGCTCCTCCTCACACGGCGGCGGGGCAATTTCCGGCGTTAAAACTGGACTTTCTCGACGTCCGAAAGCTCCCTACACTATGGAGAGTACGATTCAATCAACAAAACACCGAAATTCAGCCGTAAGAACGAGATTTAAATCAAAGAAAACTCAAAATCGCACCACACACCCACCTCAACTTCTCTCTTCGATAACTTTCTCGTTCCTCGTCCTCTCGGAGCCCACGAGTACTCAAATCGAAGCTGGGAATGAGAGCTTTCCAACGGTGGTGGTGGCTTGCCAAATAGTCGCCGGTGTTGGCCAGAAAGTGGGCCGGAAGTATGCTGACGGGATTTGGGGTGTGGGGAGGGTTTTGGAAATTCTCTCTCTAAGATTATACAATAAGGTGGAAAATGTTATAAGGTATGATTTCTCCTATTTATACTCTCTTCCATATCTTATATCATAACATACATATTACTAATATGATTTCATAGGACAATTCATAATCCATGATTAATTCCACCTTATAATAGAACAATTCCATCATGAATATCATATCTTATTTCCCAAGCTGTAATATTTCCAATAAAGCTTGGTAATTTCATCAATATTATACGATATCCAAACTCAATAACATAATTAACTTCTCCAACCTCAATCAAATTAATTCATATGCTTCTCATTAAAAGAAATTTCCCCTTTATTAAATCCGAACAACTATTACAAAGTTGAAAATAACACGGGGTGTTACATCTCATTTAAATATGATATTTTGAAGCAATTTCTTAAGAGTAAATTACATTTCGATAGGTCATTTTTGTAATCTATACATACCTAAAAAGCAAAACCCCACCCCAAAAAAAAATTTCCTAAAAAAAATTAGAATATATTAGATAAGTAAAGTTAAATATGGTAAGTATACAAATTTAAATAATTAGCATTTCTAATTATAAATTATTACGTACTAATTATTTATATGTATAGATATGTGATTTTTATAATTATACTTTTTATTTATGCTTACAAAAAATAATTATAAAAAATTTTCTTCCCACTTAAAAAAAATCCTATTAATAATTTTACCTTATATCACTAATTTAAAAGACCAACTAACAAAAATTTGCTTAAAATCTATATAATAGATTAAAACAAAGCAGTCATTTATAACTGTTCCCGCCTAAAATATGTGTCAGTTTTGTTTTCCTTTTTTTAGCAACAATTTTTCTTCCGTCAATCATTTTGATAAAAATATATAATATAAAAAGTATTAATAATAGAAAAACTAAATATACATAATAAAATATACATTATTTAATGAAAGTAAAAAAATATTATAATCAACACAATATTAATTATTAAATTGAAATAAATAACAAATTATGAATATATCAACAAAAAAAATAAACTATCAACTAAACATAACTAATAAATATATTACCGTAAATGTTACATATTAATTTACAAAAATAATGTGTTATTTAACTTAGATTAAATACATATAAAGTAATAACTAAATATATATTATTTAACGAAAGTCAAAATATTATAATCAACACAATATTAAATATTAAATTGAAATAAATAACAAATTATGAATATCATAACAAAAAAAAGTCCACTACCAACTAAATATAACTAATAAATATATTACGGTAATGTTAAATACTAATTAACAAATAATAATGTGTAATTTAACCTAGGTTAAATACACAAATATGAAATAATAACTAAATCAATAGTAATATAATATGTAATAGTCCGAATTTAGTAATATTTTTTATATTATTTAGTGGACATTTTTTTAGAAGTAATAGTTACTAGAAAAAACTTAAGATATGATATCAAATTTAAGTCCATAGAAATGTTGTGAAAAATATTCATTTATCTCGAGATGTCAAAGTATAAAATTCAACTGCGCCCAATTTAATAAAAAAAAATTGATATTAAAAATTTTAATCCTCCCATCTTTTCAAAATTTATACAACTATATGATTAAGAACTTTTATGTACAAAACTATTATATATAATCACTAGTGAATCTACGTGCAAGATAGAGCCCCTCCAGCCCCCCTACCGATTTTTTTTTAATTTTATATATATAATATCGTGATCCAATTATTTTATGAATTAACTTCCTCTACCAAGAAGTTGTGGAAAATAAAAAACAGTCGAAAATGAAGAAAAATGGGTATGAAAGGGCTCAGAATGAAAATGAGCCATAATATTTTTCAGTTTTACTCAATTTTGTATTTTTTGTTCGATAAAATCTAATGCACCTCCCCCGGAAAAAAAATTCATGGACCCACCACTGTGTGAAATATATTACTTATTTGAAAATACACATGAACTTAATACTATCATAAGTAATGTTTAAAGGACTTATATTTTTTTTATAATACTTAAAATGTAATACTTTCGTGCAACGCACGGGTAATATTCTAGTATATCTATATGTGAGTATATTATTAAGCATAATATAATAAAAAAAGTAGTTTTGTGTTTCATGTTTATATATATATATATATATATATATATATATATATATATATATAAACATGAGTAAACACATAAATATTGTAAATTATTTTTTTTGTTAATGTCACATTTTCGCTTGGATAAACACATAAAATATTAATTAATGATCTAATATCATAGATTTTTTTGAATAAAATAATAATTTGAGATCAAATACAATCCCTGCCCAAAAAAAAAAAAAAGATAATATCGAAGAAATGATATCTTTGGGATTCTTTCTATCCTAGAAATAATATAGCAATCACCTTGCTCTGCAATAGTGATTATCACGGGCTATTGCCGAATAAAGAAAGGTTATGGGAAGAACTATAAAACTCCCAAGGTTGACGTGAGAAGAGAAGGGAGGTTCGTCCTCACTCTAAGGAGTGTCAAAGTGAAGATTGAAGACCGATGTGCTTGAAAGTGCACGCTGACCAAACAGAGGAGCTGCTCAACGTTAGAAATCAAGTATGACCTTGTAGTCAATCATATTGAATTTTCAGTTAAAAGGACTGAAAAGTGGACCTAAAATAGTTGTTCGAACCACTATAAATCCCGTGTTCATCTACTGCTTTCATTTCGTTACTTATTGCTTATCTTGAAACTCAACACATCAAGTGTTGTAGTATTACTTGATAAGTAAATCTAACGAATATTCGAGCTTAAACACATTTGTTAAACACTTGCGAAGTCGTGACCCTAGCAAGATAAGTGCAAGATATTATTAAACATTCCGCTGCAACTATAAACACTCTGATCAGGGACCAACACTCGTAGAAGACGAAGCCGTTTTACATTTAGGGATCAAAACGAGCACTACATTGACATTTTCGTTTTGTGGGGAAAGAACTACTCGACTACATTTATTTATTTTTATTTTATTTTCACATCTTTATGTTCCACCCAATTTTGTTACATTATTCATTAATAAAAGTTGCATCACTCACTTGTAAATTGTTGTATTATTTATGTTCTCATACTATCGGAATTCCAACAATCGCAAGACGAATATAGGTGCAAATTTGAGACATTGCTGATAACACCATCAACACGAATATCCGTGCTGGTGGATATATCAACAACAATGTTGTTAGTGGATCAATGGTTGACCGTGATCTAAATGCAAAGTTGATGAACTGATCTTTTCCCCCCTGAATGCTCAGGTTGAAAAGCCTTTCAAATTAGTTGTAGTGGACTTCAAGAAATGGCAACAAAAGATGATTCACTATCACCACAATTGGTTGGCCAATTACTTGAAGGAGAACAAGTTATCATATGTCGATGATGAGCCCAACTGTAGGGTTTTACCGTGAACCGAATCACCAAAACCAAATGAACCGGATCGGATCTATGGATATTGCTCACAATTAAATTACTCAAAAACCTAGCATGCTCCTATGAATTTAACACGAGATTGTAGATTGAGAGATTACCGTAATTCCGTAGGGTCTGTACCGATCTTTTGCGTTTGAATTCCAAACTTCAATTCAACCACGCAAATCGAATTTGTGTGCGGAAACAGAAATTAGCAACCCTAATTTCAAGACAAAATCGAAAACAAAGAAAGGGGAAAGAAGAAATCCGTTGTTCTCCAGATCAGGTCTTCAGATCTGTGTCCCGGTGCTATTCAGATCTACTACTGGTGAGGACTCCGTAGATCTGTGGCTTGAGCAGGACCAGAATTCGAAAATTCTCCTCCTTCTCCCTTGAAGTCGGCGCCCCCTCTCTCACTCTCTAGATCTAGGGTTTTTCAAATTGTGTTATGAAGTGGCTTGGGTTTCAGAGAGTGAGAGGTCTATTTATAGACCTAGGGTTATAAAACCCTAATGGGCTCCTGGGCTCAATTCAGCACACTTGTTGGGCCAGACCTGGGACCTAATGCAAATAATAAAGTGGGCCTATAAATTAATTAATTCCCATGTCCACAACCCAGGACACAATTAATTAATTAATATTAATTCTTTTTCACCACAGAATTAATACTGACCTACCCCTTTATTACCACGTTGTGAGAACGGGTTGCATTAATTGAGAATCCCCATATTTAAGGTTACCGGACATCCATTAATTAATCGGAGCCTCTGACAAGCTCTAACTACAATTAATTAATATCTTATAATTCCTGAGTAGTACCACTCAAACCTTATCACTCGTGCCTGAACTTAATCAGCCTGCAGGACTTTGGCACGATGAATGTTATTGAGCTCCTCAGGGAATGTCCCCATCCTATTACTCGGATATGGTTACCTAAGTTCAGTCTCAGGCGGTACTACACGAACTGCTGTTACCCAAGATGCGGATATACAAGCGCGATGTGTTGGCTCTCCACCATGGCAAGTCAAAGCAACAGTCAACCCGTGCAAACCCCTGAACCTTCGTTAGGGTTTGGACTCAATCAATATAACGAGATCTTTTATTCGCTGATGTCAGACAGACGAATATATCTCACTGCGGTCCATCAATACGCCACCTCTGCGTACCAGCATGTCAAGTAACCAAGACAGACTACTTATTCCGACAATGCCGCAGCCATCCGGACAGACGTATCCTCATACGCTGTCTCAGCTGTGATTATGTTTATGTCTCACTAGGTCAAGTGATCATACTGTCTTCTGCGATCTACAACACGCCGTATGATCGTCCCTATCGGTGAGACAAGAGGATACCATTGTTCATACATGTACGATTGTTAACAGATAGGAGAAATAAACCGTTGTATACACATTGTAATAAATGCTTTCAGTATACAAAACCCATCAATCTCCCACTTATACTCAAAGCATAACTAAGCTATTACATTGTATACAGTTTGTCTATCTAGTTTGCTGTCTCTAACCACTATCAGTGGTTGGCATCCACCTCAGACCCAGCTCACGAATATGTCTTTCGTAAACCTTCTGTGGCAAGCTCTTTGTAAATAGATCAGCAAGATTGTCAGCAGTGTCAATCTTCTTAATCAGCACATCGCCCCTCGATACGATTTCTCGTATGATATGGTACTTTCTCTCTATGTGTTTGCTTGCCCTGTGAGACCGCGGTTCCTTTGAGTTTGCAACTGCACCAGAGTTATCACAATAAATTGTGATGCTCTTTGGCAAACTCTGAATCACGCCCAACTCTAAAAGGTAGTTCCGGAGCCACACCCCCTCTTTCGAGGCATCGGAGGCGGCGACATATTCCGCCTCCATGGTGGAGTCAGCAATGCATTTCTGCTTTGAGCTCCTCCAAGATACAGCTCCACCTTCCAGGGTAAACACATAACCTGAGGTCGATTTCTTCTCATCCTGATCCCCTTGGAAATCCGAGTCCGTATAACCCACAGGG
Source organism: Plectranthus barbatus (assembly GCA_026898455.1). Classification (NCBI taxonomy): domain Eukaryota; kingdom Viridiplantae; phylum Streptophyta; class Magnoliopsida; order Lamiales; family Lamiaceae; genus Plectranthus; species Plectranthus barbatus. The sequence goes on along the minus strand of JAPKLW010000377.1, from coordinate 181,291 downwards.
CACAAATCCTCACTTTGATAAACTAGGCAGAAATTCCTAGTTCTTTTCAAATACTTGAGGATATGCTTTACAGCAGTCCAGTGCGCCTGTCCAGGGTTAGACTGATATCTGGCTACCATGCCAACGGCAAAATAGATATCTGGCCTGGTACACAACATCGCATACATGAGACTACCCACAGCCGAAGCATATGGTACAAGACTCATCTCGTCTTTCTCCCGCTGTGTCTGAGGACACTGCCCACTAGAAAGACGAACACCATGTCGGAAAGGCAGCAAGCCTTTCTTGGCGAGTTGCATGCTGAACCGGGCTATCACAGTATCCACATAGGATGCCTGGGATAAGCTCAACAATCTTCTATTACGATCTCGTAAGACCTTAATCCCAAGAATGTAGCCAGCTTCACCCAGATCCTTCATCTGGAATTGTTCGGATAACCAAACCTTGACTTCGGACATCACTCCCTCGTTGTTTCCAAATAGGAGTATGTCATCAACGTATAGTGCAAGGAAGACCACGCTCCCAATGACACAAAGTCGGTAAACACAACTTTTATTTTCCAACTGTGCAAATCCATAGGATTTAATCACATCGTTGAAACGTAAGTTCCACGACCTTGAAGCTTGCTTAAGTCCATACAAGGACTTCCTAAGCTTCCAGACAAGATGTTCTTCGCCCTTGCTTATGTAACCCTCGGGTTGCTGCATATAGATGTCCCTACCTTCTTCAAGGTAACCGTTTAGAAAAGCAGTTTTGACATCCATTTGCCAGATCTCGAGGTCCATATGCGCAGCTTCTGGCAAGGAGTATCCGGATGGATTTGAGCATGGCTACAGGTGAAAAAGTTTCATCATAATCAATGCCCTCTTTCTGACTATAATCCTTTGCCACCAGCCTGGCCTTGAAGGCCGTAATCTTTCCATCTGCCCCTTTCTTTCTCTTGTATACCCATTTGCACCCTATGGCCCTAAAGCCATCCGGCAAATCAGTTTTCTGGTATACATCCATAGCAGTTATGGATTCTATTTCAGAATCCATGGCGATACGCCATTTGGCAACATCCTTGTCCTGCACTGCCTCTTCGTAAGTCAGTGGGTCAGAGTCCTCATGTCCGTCTTCCAGGCTCAAGTCCGAAGACTCACCCACGAACATGTACCTTTCCGGTTGGAAAATAACTCTCCCACTACGACGAGGCATCTGTGTCGTGTCAGTAGTAGGTGCAGTGACTTGTGGTCCTGCACCTTGCACTGAAGAACGTGTCTGTGGTGCTGTACCTCTCACAGGAGCACCCACATTTACACGTTCCCCTTCCCTTGGAATTGCATTCTCGTTCTCAATTTCTTGAAGAACGATATCACTCCTTGACTTGTGATTACTCACATACTCATCCTCCAAGAATCTAGCGTTGGTGCTAACAACGACTCTTTGACTCTCAGGACAGTAATAGTAACCACCTTTCGTTTGCCTGGGATACCCTATGAACAACATTACTTTTGACCTGCTTTCTAATTTATCAGGTTCCTTCGACAGTACGTGTGCCGGACAGCCCCATACTCTGAACTTGCACAAACTAGGTTTGCGACCAAGGAAGAGCTCAGAAGGCGTCTTAGGAACTGATTTAGAAGGCATCACATTAAGCACGTAAGCCGCTGTCTCTAATGCGTAGCCCCAAAATGAAATAGGTAAGCTTGCATAACTCATCATTGATCTTACCATCTCTAGAAGAGTCCTATTTCTTCTTTCAGCTACACCATTTTGCTGGGGAGTACCCGGTGCAGTCCATTGGGATGTAATCCCATTTTCTGACAAATACTGCAGGAACTCGTTACCGAGGTATTCGCCACCGCGGTCAGATCGCAGCGACTTGATAGTTTTCCCGACCTTCTTTTCTACTTCAGCCTTGAACTCTTTGAATTTCTCAAAGCATTCAGACTTGTAGCGAAGCAGGTAAACATATCCGTACCTTGAGTAATCGTCAATGAAAGTGACGAAGTACTCGTACCCTCCACGAGCCTGCATGGACATCGGTCCACACAAGTCAGAATGGATCAACTCCAACACATCCTCTGCTCGAGACTGACTAGCCTTGAAAGGCCTAGTTGACATCTTGCCCTCGATGCAGGATTCGCAGACTTGATAAGGTACAGCCCGGACTAAGTCCAATGTACCGTCATCTGCAAGTCTCTGAATCCGCTTCAAGCTGATGTGACCCAGTCTCAAGTGCCAGAGATATGTAAGATCCCCATCAGAAGAAGTAAGTTTTCCCTTCCTAGGATTATCAATTACGGATGAATTACATGCAATGCTTGCGGAAGACTTATGATTACAGTTAACAACATAGAGAGAATTATTCAGCATTCCACGACAGATAACACCGTTATTACCAATGATAGAAACACCACTATCAAAAATAACTGAATATCCATCAACATAAAGTTTGGAAACTGAAATAAGGTTCCGCCAAAAATCCGGCACATACAAAACATCTCTCAATGTTAAAACAGAATCATCAAAATACAAGGTGAAATCTCCAATGGCAGCTGCACTCACTTGTGCTGCGTTCCCCATTGACATGGTAACCTCGTCATTCTTCAACACCCTCCTCGGTGTGAACCCCTGCAAAATGTAACAAACATGATCAGTAGCTCCAGTATCCACTACCCACGAATGAGTAGAAACCGATGCTAAACATGTTTCCGTTACAAATGCAAATGACATACCTTGACCCTTGCTTCCGCTTGCTTTCTTACTTGAAGTGACACCAACCACCTTCATTTCATTTGACCTCCTCTCATGTGATCTGCGATCAATCATATTCTTGCACACAGTATGAACCACATCATTTAATGTGCCCAAGCTGTGCTCAAGATCTGATAACTCAGACTCCCATGAAGGCACGAAGGACTGTCCTGCTATGAGATCAGTAAGCAACTCCTTGAAAGAGTACTCACTTCTCTTAGCTACATCCTTCTTAAAGTCATAGAAAGAAATCGGCAATGAGTTTAGGATAATATCGATCTTGGCCCGATCGCTGATATTTCCACCTCCACGTGTGAATCGCTTCATGGTGTTATCCATGATCATCACATGCAGTGTCACCGAACTGCCATCAACCATTCTCTTACAGACAAGGTCTCTAACGAGATCACAGTTGACAGTTCGTTCCACTTCACCATACATTCGCACCAAGTCCATCCAGATTCCTACAGAGCTACAATAGCCCATGTACTTGAGCTTAAGTTCTCTAGATAGGTTATCTGTGATTAACTTGTAAGTAAAATCCTCAGATGCCACCCAGCTATCATAGAACTCTTTCTCTTGTCCCTTCGCTCGGGGTGTAGTGGTTAAAGCACCTTTCCTGTGACTGAGAGGTCACAGGTTCGAGCTCCCAGGGGGACATCTGGGTGTGTGAGTGTGTGTGAGTTTGAGATTAATGTAGACTTATTCAAAAAAAAAAAAGAACTCTTTCTCTTGTCTAGACACTTTGTGGTAACGTGGTGCAAGTGGCATCATAGTAAGAACAAACATGTGTTGTTTAGTCAGCAGAATGTATTCAATGCAATATCTCCACTCATGGAAGTTCGGACCAGTTAGAGGATTGAGAGCAAGTATATGATCGACAGTAGACATAGACATATCTGAAACAATAAAGGATCTTAAATAAGAACATACATGTTGAACTTCGAAAACAAATGCATTGAAAACCTTTTAATAAATCAAATACAAATGTTTTCCACTAATTGCCCAATAGTACCCACCGCAAGCTACACTCGTAGACGTTTACGATGTCACCCTTGACCAGAACTGCGGGTTTTAAGCCCCAATCCATTTAATTTCACTACCATGTCAGGATGCTTTTGACACTAGAAATTAATAATTAGTGAAAACCTTAGACCAAGCCATCTCTCAAGAACAGGGATGCAATTCTTGCATTATATTCTAAGATGCTTCTAAGCAATTAACCACAAATTTAACTCCAGCCAAAAGAGAAAGTTTAGCATGGCACGTAACCATACCGCACAGCCCTCAAAGCTTTTGTTATCTTTAATTTAAATCAATCCTAGAATACTTGTGAAAGAGGTCTACGCAAGCTACACTCGTAGACGTTTACGCAAAGCCCTCCCACTATTCACATGATTTAAATTGTTTGTCTAGAAATCCCAACAACCGTACCCATGTACCTCCGGGAACTAGCAAGCTACACTGGTAGACGTTTACTAGAACGAGAGATACACTTACAGCCTAGGACCGCTTTGTGGAGGTCTTTTGATTTTAATTAAAAAATCTGCTTAGTATTTTTCTTTTAAAATGTTTCTTTATGCGCACACATAATTTCCTTTTGTCATTATATTTCCCAAATTTTTGCATGTAATTAAACAAGCCCAAAAATTCCCAAAATATAATCCAACAAAAGAAATTAATCACATAAGCATGCTTGGAAAGCTGTAAATAATAAAAGCAGTAAATCATGATTTTTCTATTATCTACACATGCTTAATTGCGCACATAAATAAATCACATATCATACGAGGACAATTAAGGCAAACAAAAATTCCTCGTGGCCCCAAAAATAAATAGAAATAAAATCTATCTATTACAATTTGAATTTGAATTTAATGGATAAATTCAAATCTTCTCAAATCTTCAAGGCCTCCAAATCTTGATACACCAAATCTTTTGGATTTTTAGGCCTTTGTGATCTGATGATTTGCCCTAACCCTAAAGCAAACCTAGGGTTTACACAGGATTGCACAAACCACCAAAACACGAGCCACCGCGACGGGACAGCAGCAGACGACGACGACCGAAGCTTCCGCCGACCGACGCCGCCGGCCAGCCGCGCCCGCGCCCAGCACGCCGCGCGCGCCCGCTCCTGCCGCGCCCGCGCCCGTGGCGTGCCTCGCGCACGCAGGCCGCGCGCGCCGCACGCGCCTGCGTCCCGCGCCGCCATTGCCCCGCCGTCGTCTCGCCGGCCCTGCGTCGGCTCCGTCTTCGTTCTTCGTCCTCGACCCGTTCAAAAACAAAATTTGAAAAAAATTACAGAAACTATTCTATTACAATTTCAAATCTATTCTAATCATGGATTTTCTCATGATTTTTACAGAATAATTCAGCCCTACACGGATAAACCACCGCGGGCTGAATCAACGGGTTGCCACGAGGAACAAAAACCAACATCCACAATAAACAATAAATTCATACATGCATAGTGAATTTAATTATGAACAATAGAGCCATAATCAGAAACCTGGCTCTGATACCAATTGTAGGGTTTTACCGTGAACCGAATCACCAAAACCAAATGAACCGGATCGGATCTATGGATATTGCTCACAATTAAATTACTCAAAAACCTAGCATGCTCCTATGAATTTAACAGGAGATTGTAGATTGCGAGATTACCGTAATTCCGTAGGGTCTGTACCGATCTTTTGCGTTTGAATTCCAAACTTCAATTCAACCATGCAAATCGAATTTGTCTGCGGAAACAGAAATTTAGCAACACTAATTTCAAGACAAAATCGAAAACAAAGAAAGGGGAAAGAAGAAATCCGTTGTTCTCCAGATCAGGTATTCAGATCTGTGTTCCGGTGCTGTTCAGATCTACTACTGGTGAGGACTCCGTAGATCTGTGGCTTGAGCAGGACCAGAATTCGAAAATTCTCCTCCTTCTCCCTTGAAGTCGGCGCCCCCTCTCTCACTCTCTAGATCTAGGGTTTTTCAAATTGTGTTATGACTTGGCTTGGGTTTCAGAGAGTGAGAGGTCTATTTATAGACCTAGGGTTATAAAACCCTAATGGGCTCCTGGGCACAATTCAGCACACTTGTTGGGCCAGACCTGAGACCTAATGCAAATAATAAAGTGGGCCTATAAATTAATTAATTCCCATGTCCACAACCCATGACACAATTAATTAATTAATATTAATTCTTTTTCACCACAGAATTAATACTGACCTACCCCTTTATTACCACGTTGTGAGAACGGGTTGCATTAATTGAGAATCCTCATATTTAAGGTTACCGGACATCCATTAATTAATCGGAGCCTCTGACAAGCTCTAACTACAATTAATTAATATCTTATAATTCCTGAGTAGTACCACTCAAACCTTATCACTCGTGCCTGAACTTAATCAGCCTGCAGGACTTTGGCACGATGAATGTTATTGAGCTCCTCAGGGAATGTCCCCATCCTATTACTCGGATATGGTTACCTAAGTTCAGTCTCAGGCGGTACTACACGAACTGCTGTTACCCAAGATGCGGATATACAAGCGCGTTGTGTTGGCTCTCCACCATGGCAAGTCAAAGCAACAGTCAACCCGTGCAAACCCCTGAACCTTCGTTAGGGTTTGGACTCAATCAATATAACGAGATCTTTTATTCGCTGATGTCAGACAGACGAATATATCTCACTGCGGTCCATCAATACGCCACCTCTGCGTACCAGCATGTCAAGTAACCAAGACAGACTACTTATTCCGACAATGCCGCAGCCATCCGGACAGACGTATCCTCATACGCTGTCTCGGCTGTGATTATGTTTATGTCTCACTAGGTCAAGTGATCATACTGTCTTCTGCGATCTACAACACGCCGTATGATCGTCCCTATCGGTGAGACAAGAGGATACCATTGTTCATACATGTACGATTGTTAACAGATAGGAGAAATAAACCGTTGTATACACATTGTAATAAATGCTTTCAGTATACAAAACCCATCACCCAACAACAATCGGTGAATTGTTTTTGACAATTGTTGTCACAATATTTTTTTCCTTTATGTCAAGATTTTTCTTTGATGCTTTGGTAGATTCCTTATGTAAGATCTATTGTAATGTAACGTTAAAGCCTATGGAAAAAGGAAAAAATATAGGCATGAAAAAATATGTTAAGGCCAAGTACCTTGAGTACAAAATGGTAGACTCTCGGTTGGTCATGAAACAAGTGCATTGTGCATTGTGTTCATGTCAAATGAGATGTGATGATTGAATCCTTCGTGGAAGGGTTTCCAAGAGCTACCTTATGCATAAGCAAATGTTGTGACTTTTGAAGGTTGTATTGTCAAGCTTCGAATTGAGGAGGACAATTTGAACAGTGATCTTAATTTTTTTATTTAATAGGACGCGAAAGCTAATTTGTTATAACGTGGTGTTGTGTCTAACAAAGGTAAAATACTTAATGTTGTGAATAAGGGCAAAAGACTTATGAGTGATCCTAAATTCAAAGGGCATTGCTGCAATTGTGACAAGTATGACCACATGTTTAGCCAATGCACTAAGCCAAAGCATAATGCAAAAGCAAAGTTGTTGCATAAGTTGTTAAAGACAATGAAGATGAAGACTTGTGTATTTAGTCTTTGTGATTTTGATTGTCTTGTAATAAAGTTATTACTTTATCAAGAGTAATAAAGTTGACGTTAAGAATATGATGCAAAATGTTGTATCGATTCTTTGTTAAAGTATATAAAAAAGCTCACAAAATATAAAGTGAAAACTTAACCAATTGATTAATAATTTAAAAAAAATACTTCATCATGTCTTATATCATAAAGAGTTCGTTTACAAACAACTTAATGCGTTAAAAGGAGTACAAGTCCCCTTCAAATAGTTAAAAAAACGCAAATGATCGGCAAACATCACTGTCATAGGTGATTCATCAGTAATAAGTTTAAGTAATGGCATTATGAATCTGCATACACACTTTCCTGTGATAGTTTTGCTCCCCCACCACTTTTTTCATGATGTTTGCGAAATCAAACATAGACACAAAATCATAGCATTTTTTTTCGAGCTGGACAAAATGATAGTGAAGAAACACATTGAAAGGCTTTATGCTTCCAGATCGTGTGTAGAGACGAGCAATTCCATATAATATGTATGCATTTGGATAATTAATGAATTTGAATATGCATAATCGTTGATTGTAGTCTAAAAAGTTAATATCGAGTTTTCGTTTTTAGACATGATTTTTAACTGGGACTATAAGGTTAAACAAGTAATATTATATAAAAATATATTTTTAAAAAATCTGTAGCCCTGTTGAGAAATTTTGTGACTGTGTTTAGAATTAGTCATTCATGTGTATGTAAGATGTTTGCTATCTTCTCATTTAAAAATTTTAAAACATTAATGTTTAATGTTTAATTTGCATTTTAATTCCTGTAATTGCTACCCTGATTATTGATATTAAACCAACAATATGAAATTACAAGATTTGAAACTAGTCATACCACCTCTTAAAATGATTCCTGAACTAACAAGTTAATAAATATTTATTTAAACATATTATTTCTATTTTATCCATAATATTATACTTCATGTATTATAACATATAGTACTAATTTCCCCATATACTTACACAAGGTAGTATACATTATCATCGACAAAACCCATTGCAATTTTTTGATTAATTATAAGTAAGTAGATACATTAATTTAAATTTTATTTCATTTATACCTTTCTGAAACTCCAATTTATAATCTATAGAAAAAAAGTAAAATACTTAAATAATTGAAGTATTATCAATTTAGGACTTGAAAGATAGTTTATTTGTTGATTCAGGATCCGAAAAATGAATTTTCAATTCAGGACCTTAAGGATCGCAAAAATCCTAAATTTAGGATCCGAAAGATTATAAAATTATCAATCAAATACCTCAGTATCAAGTCATGGATTGAGAATTGTATGATATATCATGTCTTAAATTGCGAACTTTTATTTCAAATCCTAAATCGAGAATTAAACTACTATCTTTTAAAACATCAATTGATAATTCTTATCCTAACCTTGGAACATAGAGTGCTATTTTAGTAACTCATTGTGGAAAATAAGTATGACCATGATATATTTGTCACACCACATTTGGTGAATGATCTAAAATACAATCAAGTTTAATTTTTTTTTAAGAATTAAATTAACGCGGTCTCCCTACAAATACTCGCATCTTGACCTAGTTTGTTATACCAACCAAAAAAAAAAAGTAAAAATGACGAAAATTGGTAGATAATAATTACAAAATCTCAAAACAAATATAGTAACACAATTCTATAGTATAAAAATGATCACATTTTTATGGACGTTAATGTACCTATAACTGATGTGCTAATTTAATATTAATAGTAATAACAATTAAAAATGTTCATGTTATGAATATTATATTACCACTCAATTATGAACGTATAAAAATATTTTTATGGTGGATATGGGAGAATTTATGTTGCACAGTATCTATAAAGTTGATGGCATTTAAAGTAATTAAATACTTTTATTTCATTATTCTTCTAATTTAAGTATTTCATAATTTTAATTAAAATTAATTTTATTATCGTGTATGCAAAAATAATTTGATAATCGACACTATAAAATTTAAAATTCCACAAATTTCTCTCTCTAAAAAAATTATCGCTACCTTTTTTACATCTCAAAATCACTTGCCTTTTCCTTGGTTTATAATTTAGTATTATATTCTTCTTCACCGGCTCCAACATCCTCTCCCACGGCGTCGTCACGCGATGGTTCCCGCCATTGCTGTATACGAGTAGAAACCCTAACACGCCTCTACCCGCTCCAGGTACAGTGGAATCGGAGTAATATATTTAGTATTTAAACATAATATCTACATTAATTGCGCAATCGCCGTTTCGAGATTTTCCATTGCCCTCAGATTGAATGCGTTTTTGATAATTATTGATTTTGATGCTTTTGATTTCATCGGTTGTTATCAAAAGGGTAAGCGATTGCTCTGAATTTCCGGTAAAGCGGTTATTTTTTCCCATCTCCGAAAGACTAGGATTTATGTCCCATAATCAATCAAGGGCCGAGAGGAGCGATTTTACACAGTACAAGAAAACCGGCCGATCCGGCAGCTTCAATCAGCAGCGTCAGTTATCCGGCGGCGTTTCCACTAAGGGCGGTGGCGGCGCCTCCTCTGGCCCCACCAATCCTTCTAACCGCAGGTGCGCCTTCCCTGTGAACAAGACTAAAACTTTAGTATCGTTTCTTAAATTTGCGAATTGAGTGGGCTCATGTATGTATGGATGTAATTATAATTTAATGAATGCCAACACTATTTTTTCTTTTGAGAAGAAATTGGATCACTGTTTTGATATTTTCATCGCCCAGCCCATCTACAACCTAGGGTTACAGTGTGTCTGCATGACATGTTTGGCTATTATGATGAATTGGACTTCAATTTTTCTTTCTCTGAGATGCAGTTTTAAGAAGTATAATAACAATGCACCAGTAGGGCAGCCTGGTGCAGGAGCCTGGAATGTAGATTCTAGTGATCCATCTGCAGTACGTGCTGTACTGAACGGTGCTAGTCAACAGCAGCCAACTTATGGTACGTGTATTACTTTTATTTCTTGTGGTTTACCACTCTTTTTGCACGGCTACTTTTATTCTCTTATGCTCGTGTTCATTTATTTATGGTAGGTTTTCCTAAAAATTAGAGCAAACTGAGCTATTTAAATCTTTTTTATTGTCATATTGACACTGTTCTCGTAATTTTGATCTACGTGTGTAGGAGTACCTGAAGCACCAGTTAGCAAAATCTCTTCCAATCTCAAGCCGACCGATGCCCCATCTCAAAAGACAACTCGACCTGTTCCTAAATCTCCATCTAGTAATGTTTCATCTACAGATGCAGCATCCAATGTTACTAACTCTAGCTCTGAGTCCAAGGCTCCAGCAACACCTGGGAAAGGTATGGCATGTTGGTGATTTATTTTCAATATAGACTTTCTGGTCCATTATTGTAATGTTGTGAAGGCATTCTGTTTATAGTTTTGATTGACGATTTCTACCTTTATTGTATCCTTTAGCTCCAGGAGATGCATCTAAGTCATTCCCCTTGCAGTTTGGGTCCATAAGTCCTGGTTTTATGAATGGAATGCAGGTATTTACAATTGAACTAGTTCAAAGTGTTCCTGTATTTACCATTTCACTCTCTATTGTTGTTCTGCAACACTCGTTCTTGAATAGAGAAATTTTGTTGTTCTATTACTAGATACCTGCTCGAACAAGCTCTGCACCACCAAATTTGGATGAGCAGAAAAAAGATCAGGTTTGTGGTTATTGTGTGTCATATTATTTATCGAGTAAAGGTAAAGAGTATTAATCTAATAATATAATTGAACTGCTATATGTTTTGTGTGAATTTGTTTTCAAAAATGATGTACTAGAAAGCATCTTCTTTCTTTTGTATTGTGTACATTTCTGCACTTTTGTGGCTTTTCGGCAGATGTGAAGTGTTAGCACGCTGAAAGATGAGAAGGGGCTGTAAGTTATAAGTTTTTTTAATCCTTTTAAGCCTAAGGAAGGGAAGGGCAATATTTACGTTGAAGAAGTTAAAAATGAAATTGATAGCATCCCTACTTTATTTCCCTAGTTTTTCTAAGTCAAAAATTGAATAACTTTATCTATCAATTCATGATCACATCTTTTTCTTTTTTTAATCGTTTTTTAAATATTATATTTACATTTCCAGTGCTTTATATTTTTCCAACTCAGGAGCTGTATGAGTAATATGTTTTGAGTTGATAATAATCTGCCATTACTGAACTAAGAATGATAGGGTCACTTATGACATTTTCTCCTGCAGGCACGTTATGAACCTTCAAGGACTGCTCCTGCCTTGCCAACTCCATCTATCCCCAAGCAGCATTTTCCCAAAAAGGATGCAGGAATCCTTGACCAACCTAATTATGGTGAGGCTCATTCAGTATCCAAACCCAAAAGGGATGCCCAATTCTCAACTGTACCACCCGGGACTCAAACTCAGAAGCCTGTGCTGCATCCTATGCCCAGTATGGCCATGCAATTGCCATTTCACCAACCACAGATTCCTGTTCAATTTGGAGGTCCAAACCCACAAATGCAGTCTCAAGCCTTGTCAGGAACGTCAATAACAATGCCAATGCCAATGTCCCTAGGAAATCAACCAGTGCAGCACTCAATGTTTGTTCCAGGTATCCAGCCGCATCCCATGCAGCCTCAAGGAATGATGCATCAGGGACAGGGCTTAAACTTCTCCCCACAAATGGGTCCTCAGCTATCTCCTCAATTGGGTAACATGGGAATAAGCTTGGCCTCTCAGTTTCCTCAGCAGGCAGCTGTAAAATACAGTGGTTCTCGTAAAACTGTGAAGATTACTCATCCAGAAACTCATGAAGAACTGAGGCTTGAGAGTTCACCAGCTCAAAGGTTACACCCTAGTGTGCAATCTCCGTCACAGCCCATTTCCTCATTTCCTCCTAATATTCCAATGAATTTTTATCCCAGTTCGTACAATGCCACTCCTGTCTTTTATCCCCCAAGCTCTGTTCCTCTTAGTAGCAGTCATGTTCCACCAACTTCTCAACCGCCGAGGCTCTATAGCCAGGTTTCTCTTACACCTTGTAAATCTTTAATTAATCTAAGTTGATGTTATTTTAATGCATCCATTTCATTAGAATGGTAGGCACTGTCACTTCCAATATTATTTGTTTGTAAAGATTTTGCATTTTTTCTGCAGGTGACTGTGAAACCACCTGTTGTCTCACATGCAGTGAAAGAGCCTCTACCACCCTCAGGTGCTCCTTTAGTTGGAAAAGTAGAGGCTTCAAAACCTTCAAGGTCAAAGGGGGAACATCCAGTTTCTTCTCTTAAGGAAATTGAGCCTTCATCATTGAGATCTCTACCACAGCCAAAGACTGATTTAGAAGCATCTTATGCATCGGCTGCTTCTTCAGGTCCTGTCATAGTGGAGAGGGATGTTTCAGTTTCTGGTTCAATTTCCATGGATGGTCCTGTATCAATATCAAACAACTTTCCTGATTTAGCTAGAACAGGAGCAGTGCATCCCGATTCCATCAAAGACAAGCCTAAAAGACCAGGCAGTAGAGGCCAGCAGGAGGAGGTAGTTCATGTGTTTGATTATTTATTTATTTAAACTTTTCGGCTGGTTGTATATTTTAAGCAAATATACCTTGAGTCATTACATGAGTTTTCACATTTTTTTTGCTTCAGGACCTTAGCCTATCTACTTCTCTATCAAGTTTGCCTTCACCATTGCCTGAAGCTGTAACAATGGAGGTAAAACATACTTCATGTGGAACTAATTTGGCATCTGAAACTGCCATGGATCCGTTATCAACAGCTGTAGCTGCGTCTCGTGAGCCCTCTAGCATTACAAACGAGGATGGTACAAAAGAAAAGATTGGTGATAGATTTAAAGGTTTAGGTGCGCAAGTTCTAGACAGCACACAATCAGGGACCGAGGCAACAGGGAGATTGGAGCAAGGAGAAGCAATATCGGCTGAAATTAGTTTGGAGACACCCATGATATCTCTTCCTTTGGAATCTCCCGAAATGAGGGAAAGCTTTCATCAGCCGGTAACATCCACCAATGGTGGCACAGCAGAACATACACAAGAAAAGCCACAGGAGTTTTCAGGTGATGGTTCCAATGATGTTAAGAGGGAAGGCCATTTAGCCGTGCCTGCTGGCAAATCAGGTGGGCAAGATCCTGAGAACTCTATGTCGGTATCTGCTTTAACTGAGGAAAATGATACAATTTCTGCCTCTCATGTGTTATCTAGTGTGCCTACTAGTATTGGCATGGGAGAAAAAACTGTTGAAAATGGTACTATTGTGGATCACAAGTATGCTCCTATCTTGGATCTGCCTCCTGAAGGTGCTGTGAGATCTGAAAATGAAGAAATGGCAAGTAGTACTGGTGTTTTAAATTCTCCATCTCCATCTAGTGTCAAAGAAAAAGATTTGAATACGAATATGGCAAAAAGTGTTGTGCCCAGGGGTAAGAAGAAGAAAAAAGAACTTTATAGAAAAGCAGAAGCTGCTGGTACAAGTTCTGATCTTTATATGGCGTACAAAGGTCCTGAAGAAAAGAAGGAAACTGCTACCACTGTAGAGGTGTCAGAGAACTCTGCTAGCATTACCGAGAAGCAAACACCTGCTGTTGTATCTCAAGAGAATGCTGCAGGATGTGAGAAAACTACTCCAAGTAAATTTGAGCCAGATGATTGGGAAGATGCTGCTGAAATATCTTCTCCACAGTTAGAAATTTTGAGGAAAGAAAATCAAGATAATGATGATGGATTGACGACAAAAAGATATTCCAGGGATTTCCTCCTCAAATTTGCAGAGCAAAGCATTGATCTTCCAGAGGGCTTTGAGATTTCAGCAGAAGTTGCAGATCTGATGATTTCTGGCATCAATATTCCGCGCGAATCATACTCCAATGCTGGACGTAATATTGATAGACCTGTTGGAGGCTCTAGACCAGATCGTCGGGGAAGCGGCTTGGGAGATGAGGACGGGTGGAATAAATTTCCCGGGCCTCTTATGGTAGGGCGTGGAGATATATGGACGGATGTTGGTTATATGAATAATGTTGGGTTTCGAGCTGGCCAAGCTGGTAATTATGGTGTCCTAAGGAATCCTCGGGCACAGACACCTCAATATGCTGGGGGAATCCTCTCTGGACCATTGCAGTCCCTTGGTCCCCTTGGTGGGCTGCAGAGAAATACTGTTGATTCAGATAGGTGGCAGCGTGGAGCTGGGTTTCAGAAAGGTTTGATGCCTTCTCCTCAGACACCGATGCAGATGATGCATAAAGCTGAAAGGAAGTATGAAGTGGGTAAGGTTTCTGATGAGGAAGAAGCCAAGCAGAGGCAGTTGAAGGCTATCTTGAATAAGCTTACCCCTCAAAATTTTGAAAAATTGTTTCAACAAGTTAAGGAAGTCAATATCGATAATGTAATCACGCTTTCAGGAGTAATCTCACAGATTTTTGATAAGGCTTTGATGGAGCCCACCTTCTGTGAGATGTATGCCAACTTCTGCTTTCATCTTGCGGCTGATTTGCCTGATCTAAGTGTGGACAATGAAAAAATTACCTTCAAGAGATTACTCTTAAACAAATGCCAGGAGGAATTTGAAAGGGGAGAAAGAGAGGAAGAAGAGGCAAATAAAGTTGAGGAAGAAGGTGAAATCAAACAGTCAGCAGAAGAAAGGGAGGAGAAAAGACTCCGTGCCCGAAGACGTATGCTAGGTAACATTAGACTCATTGGAGAACTGTACAAGAAGAGAATGCTGACTGAGAGGATTATGCATGGGTGCATAAATAAGTTGTTGGGTCAATATCAGAACCCAGATGAGGAGAACATTGAGGCTTTGTGCAAATTGATGAGTACAATTGGGGAGATGATAGATCACCCAAAAGCGAAAGAACATATGGATGCCTATTATGATATCATGGCACAATTATCCAACAATATGAAACTTTCATCCAGGGTTAGATTCATGCTTAAAGATGCTATTGATCTAAGGAAGAATAAGTGGCAGCAGAGAAGAAAAGTTGAAGGTCCAAAAAAGATTGAGGAAGTACATAGAGATGCTGCTCAAGAACGGGCACAAGTTAATAGGCTGGGTCGTGCTCCAAGCATAGGCAATTCTAGTAGAAGAGGTGCTCCTATGGATTTTGGCCCTAGGTCTCCTAGTGTTTTACCTTCTCCGAGTTCCCAGATCAGTGGTTACCGAGGTCCTTCCCCACAGCTGCGTGGTTATGGTTCCCAGGATGTTAGGACGGACGAGAGACATTCATCTGTTCCTATGTCCCAAAGACTGCCCAGTGATGATTCCATTACTCTTGGGCCCCAAGGTGGTCTTGCTAGAGGAATGGCTTTCAGAGGGCAGCCATTAGCAGCCAATGTTCCTTTGGCCGAGATGCGGAGTTCTGGAGATGGAAGGAGGATGGGACCTGGCCAGAATGGCTTCAGTTCAATGCCTGAAAGAGCAGCTTATGGCCAAAGAGAGGATCTTATGCCGAGGTATATGCCAGACAGGTTCGTTGCGCCTCCAAATTTTGATCAATCTCATCCTCCAGATCGGACTATTACCCATGGGGATAGAGAGGTTAGAAACACAGATCGTGCTTCTGATGGATCATTTCCTACTCCTCATGGTGGGCCATCTAGTATTATACCTGATGCGTCTTCCGATAAGGTGTGGCTGGAAGAGAAAATGCACGACAAGTCAGTTGCTGCAATCAAAGAATTCTACAGGTATTATTGTGAATCTTTCAATCTTATGATTTGGGTACTGGCCACAACATATTTAGAAACCCATTGGCAAGAGAGTAACTATCATGGTGTCCCAAGAAAATTTCCCCTTTTGATGTGTTTTCAGATTACCATTTTTTCAAAATCATACATTGTGTGAATGATGTTTGCTAACAGTTGGACTGGGTTCAATATTTTGCTCTTATGTTCTTTGCTGCCTGTTGCATATATCCTGATATATGGTGGGGTATCTCATGGTAATCTCTGCCTAGTGTACCAGGCTTGAACCTTGGTGCTCAATCAACTTTAAAGCGTCTTGGTGCTCCTTGATCATTAGAGATTAGACCAGGCATTGCCTTTTATTCTCTGCGTAGTTTAGGGTTTTTCTTAAGAGTAAGTGTTCAATCTGACATGTCAGGCATCAAATGACTAGACCCAATGGAACCTAATTATTTGAAGAATTAGATATCCATAGCTATCTAGTCTCCGTAAGCCTCGGAGTCTTAATTTTAGAATATTTTGTAAGCTTGATATAAACCTACTAACAAAGTTAATCATGTATGTTTACTCATTTTTTATTTTATTTTGTGCCTATAAGGCAAGCTAGGATCTAAGGACCCCTTAACAACTTTAACTGGTATGCTTATCAATCAAGTGTTAACTAGCTATGAGATAAACAATCAAAGCAAGCTACTGGGTAATGTAGTTGTTGGAGTTTGATATGGATGGAAAAGTGGGAGATAGTTGCTTTTGTGGGATGTAAAGGGTGTTTTGTTACTATTTCTTCTAGAACCAATTTAGATAAAAATTGTTTTTTAAATCACTATGTATCATCTTCTTGACTATTTAGCTATCCTTGAGAACTTATTTGTGTCCACGAGAACTTTCTGGTAAGAAAATCTCTCCCTCCCTCCTTCCCTCCATACAATTTTACATAAGTAAAGAGAGAGAATGTCTAACTTTGGAACCACTGTTGTCAAAAGATTAAGATTTTGAGTGATTCAACTTAAAAAGGTAGAAGCATATATGTTTAACCAAAAAGCATTTAGTTGCATGTTCAAACTTAGATGCTTACTATATCTTGTCAAGATGTTATTTCACAAAAGAATTGATGCATTTTCCATACTGCGTTCATATATGTTTCTTAGTCCAATGTAGAGGATTCTACATTTCTTTTAAATCTAACCATCTTAAATTTTTAATCTATTTGATAACAATTGCTCCCTAGTTAAACTCACATGAGATGGTTCCTAGTTGAACCTTTCCATACAAGAATTTACTACTAATGTCCCAATGATGTATCCATTTTGCCACTCTATGCTAAACAAACAAATGGATGTTTAGCTCTATGGTTTTAGGATAAGGAATTGCGCGAACATCCACATTTTTATGCTAAACATGTATAAACTGTTCACCACTCCAATAAAAAGTGTTGAGGTTTATGCTCATATGGCCAATTTATTATTGATGAATGGCAAAGATGCTAATTTGAATATGGTAACTGTTCACTGTTCTGCTGGAGGGGCATATTTTTAAGTTCAAAAGCGTTCCCTTTTCCTAATTGTTTTGATTTCAGCAACTCACTTCCGTTAGTAAGAATGTGGAGAAATCATGGTGAAGCTCTACAAATATTCTTCCTTGGTGTGTTTGTCCAAATTAATGCGGAGTGATGTATGAATCTGATGTGGATCTTCTCATTTCTGCTTAGTAATTTTGATTATGTTATAAAGTAGAATACAAAAACTTTCAAGTCAGTAGTAATATGAAAAATGTATTTTTTTTGCAGTGCAAGAGATGAGAAGGAAGTTGTTTTGTGCATCAAGGATTTGAATGCCCCCGGATTTTATCCATCAATCATCTCCATATGGGTTACTGATTCTTTTGAGAGGAAAGATGTGGAGAGGGATCTATTGTCAAAGCTTCTTATTAACCTTACAAAGCCTCAAGATGCGATAATAAGTGAGGATCAGCTCATCAAAGGGTATATGCTAGACACAGCTTATAAATTACTAGAGATTTCTTAAAAATACATATGCAATCCTGTCTAACTGGATATTTGTTCGTGCAGGTTTGAACATGTCCTCGCAGTCTTGGAGGATGCAGTCAATGATGCCCCTAGAGCAGCTGAGTTCCTCGGTCGCATCTTTGCTAAAATCCTACTCGAGGATGTCATCTCGCTTTCTGAGATTGGTCGTTTGATTTATGAAGGTGGAGAAGAGCAAGGGCAGCTCGTAGAAACAGGGCTTGCAGCTGAAGTCCTTGGAAGTATCTTTGATATCATCAAATCAGAAAAAGGTGAGTCCGTATTAAAGGAGATGCGCTCGAGCTCTAATCTACGGCTAGAGGACTTCAGGCCTGCTGGTTCTAACAAAGCATTTAGAATAGACAAGTACATTTAGAGGATAGGGATATATGCCCATTGTATCTGGTAGTAGAGGAGAAGAAATTCATTTCTTGTTTTCTTTCAAAGCTTGCATATTTATATATTTAATTCGGGTTATTGAGGATTCATATTGTTGATCCAACCGAGATGCTGATAACCATTTTATGAAAGATTCAATTGAGCATTTCCTGTCTTTTGCCTCTTCAATTTCTTGAATTTGTCATTGCAATTGATTAGTATTTATTTGGAAAATGATGCACCTCTGTCTCAAAACACCAATGCATGGAGGAATGGAATGTAAATGCTCATAAACTTGTACCTTATCTATTGCAAGCAAGGATGCATTTGCAGAATCTCCAACAATGTGCATTTAGTAAGGAGAAAAAAAAAACAAGTCAGAGACCAAAAGTCTGAATAAGGTCAGTATCTTTTGGCTGGTTGATGATCTTGTCAAACATCTCTTTCAAGTTTATGTGACCAACCATCACCTCAAGAATCCTGTCCTCAATTCCCACAGAGGGGTGCTTCTGCTGATCACTTTCATTTGCAGAAGAGAATACCAGCTCAGATATACGTTCCTTCTCAGCTTGCCTACAATACTTATCAGCCTCAGTCGTCCCACAAGTCATCAGATGGTACGTATACACGAACTTCTTCTGCCCGATCCTGTAGGCGCGGCATATTGCCTGTCGTTCCACGGAGGGATTCCAGACAACATCCACCAGCACCACCCTCGAAGCCCCGATCAAGCTTATGCCCTCGGAGCAGCACTTGGTTGATGCAAGCATGATCTTGGACTCACTCTGAGGGTCATTGAATTGGTTTATCAAAACCTGACGCTGTTTCAGGTCTACGTTTCCTTGCATCTGAAGGATTTCCCTTCCTTCAGCCCATTTGAAGAGTTCTTTCAACTGCTCCTTTATGAGTTGCAGAGGCTGAATGAACTGGCTGAATATCAGTACTTTCTCTTCCACTGCCATGCTGAGGTGAACTAGCTCCACCACAAATCTTGTTTTCACACCTTCCTGATGATTCAGCTTAGACGCCTCGACTGCTCCCATGTCGATCCCAACCATTTGATCTTTCGTTGCATCGCAGTGCCGGAAAAGATACGGGTGAACGGATACCAAAGCAACATCATGTTCGTACTTGAAGGTGTTCGTCCCTTCTATTCTCTCAATCAAACTCTTCTGCAGTGCAGGGGGTTTCAGCAGGATAACGCAATCTCTCAAACCGGGCAGACTCTGCTGAAGGATGGTGCCTTTGTGGACATGCACAAATGGCGACATGCAGCTTTTCAGCTTCTCCACAGCACGGTCATCAACTTCACTCAAACAAGACTGAAAATGATCCCTTCTGTTTTTCCTGCGTGAAGAGAAGCTCCTTGCCGCCACCATGCCATCAAATGTCTTCTCCTGTGAAATCACATCAGCGACGGCCGGTCTAACTAAGCGCAGCGTGTTGAATAGTTCCACGAAGTTATTCTGGAAAGGAGTTCCAGAGAGAATAATCCGTTTTCCTGTCTTGAGTTTAAGTAGAGATTTCCAAATGCCACTCCTTTGGTTTCGCGGAGTGTGCCCTTCATCAAGGACAGCAAGTCCAGGCTTTTCCAGAAGTATTTTCCTCATATTCTCATTCTGTTTCTCCCCGGTTAACTTCTCGAACAGATTATAGCTGATCCCCAGGATCCTCCTCCCCTTACTCCAGGAATATATCTTGATCATACGAATATATTCCTTGTCTCGACTCTTGGCCTGAGCAAGATGTCCGGCATCATCTTTCTCCTTGGCAGACAACTCAATGCTGCTCAGGTTAAGAAAGGGGAACTCAAAATTCCATTTTCTGAACTCTTCTTCCCAAGTGAGGAGCATGCTGGCTGGACCAATGATCATTGGATAGCAGTTTGGGTACAGTTTCAGGTATGTTTCAAGAAACACTATGGTCAAACGTGTCTTCCCAGTCCCTGGGGCATGAGAAATGATGCACCCACCTACTTCACCCACATCAGAGCTCTTCAGTTCATCCAGATTGATGCTACCTGCAAGGTTTTTCCAGAGAAACTCAAAGCCTTCTCGCTGATGCTCGTACATAGTCTCTCTTACACCAGGCTTGATGCTCCAAACGGTACCAGTACCGTTCTTAACACCAACAACATCGTCGATGGAAGACTGTAAATGAAGTTCATCAAACTCCAGAAGCTGTTCCATTTCAGGAAGTCGTTTTCTTCCTGATTCCCGGCAAGTTCTTTCTACCTACATAAGTTGAAAGGGGAAACTAAATAGAAAGAAACTCGACTGCGTATATATAATCAACTGTGTGAAATAAAATGCAAGTTCAATGGAGGAAGATCTCTCTTTAAGATAAATTGAGAGGCAATGCAGGATATGAGAGAGATTGCAATCCTTTAGCTAGTTCCACATAGATAGGTGAGGGAGACAAACCAATATACTAACCCATTCAGGCAACACATCTTTAGGTCCAAGCTCCACATGGCGGCAGTATATACATATTAACCCTTCCTCATCTTCTATGACCAAATCATGCTTCCCTCTGCGACATCTTTCATGCTGAGTTTCTTCAGCAGGAGAATTTCCCTTTCCTGACCCAACCTGCATCCCATGGAAACAATGTTAAAGTCATATACTATTTTCTCATTTCAGCCGATCATAAACCACCCCTTCCTTTCATGCTAAAACAGAAACAGTTTAACCAGAATACAGTGCAATACATAAGAAACGCCTTGCTATCTTTCCTGCTGCTTCCTGTTCAGATCACGAGGACTCTTATGAGCCTCTCAACAACAGTAACAATAATACTACACATTTGAAGGTATGACTATTTGCTAGGAGTTATCTTCTGTTTGACATGATATCCTTCGCACACTGATGGAATAAGATAGATATAAGAGTAGATAGGTCATGAACATCACTGACAGAAAATAGATAAATTATTTAACCATTCAGAGTAGGGCTTACTACTTTGGCGAGGAAGGTTTTACAAGAAACTACAAGTACAACCTAAATTAGGATTCATATATGCTACAAGTCTAATCCCAAGTGTGAAAGCATTATTCGGCCTAGGGTTTCCAGTGAGATGGCTCTCTTGCCGACATTGTGACCCGTTAGAATAGCCAAAATACCCAAAGACATCATAAGAACAACTTAGTCTACTCAAAGAGGTAGCTCAATTAACATATAGAAGGTTAGGACGAATCTATGATGTCAATTATGCATTAGTATGATGCCAATTCATCTACAAGCAACTAAGTAAACAAGAAACTCTTTATACCTTAAAGTGCCTATGATAGATCTTAGAGACCCTACAGTTATTAGATTTTCAATGTGTGTTGCTCTATACTAACTCTTTTTCTTCCTCTGGTTCAAAAGCTTGATAATACTTGTACCAAAATAGATAACACATTAAGAAAGTCAAACGTATGTCATTTAAAACACATAAAGCTAATTTTCCTGTTAGGAATGCATATGCTGGGCTAACCTCAGGGTAGCCAAATGATTTCAGTTCCTCCAATAAGAAGCAAGATTCTAATAAAGAAAACTGTTCTTCAATCTCTTTTTCATACTCCGTTTTTTCTCGTACTTCCTGTACCTCGTCTTCGAACCTGAACTTCAGTGGAAGAGCATTTTGAATTTTAGATGCAGGAACCTGCTCGGCTTCTTCAATATGTTCCTTTTTTTCGGGAAACTGCACCCTTCCCAAAACAGCATCTGCAAGCATGCTACACAGATCTTTGCGTTCTAGGGTCACTTGCTTCCTTCCTACTGACACGTTCATTTCATCAGGTATGCATAGACTCTCAGTTTTATCGTGAACATGTAAATCTGAGCTCATTGCTTCAGTTTTTTCCTGATCTTCTGCAGCTTTACTTCTTTTCGTTGCTTTCCCTTCTTTTGCAAGTTTACTTGATGTGTCATGGCCAAGTCTTCTCTTCGTAGAAGAGAATTTCAAATTTGGTCGATCTAAAGCATGCTCCGCAACACTGCCTTGGTCTTTACTGCAATCTTCTTTTTGAAATTGAGGTACAGGTGCATGTTTGGATTCTTCATGATTTTCCTTCTCTTCTAGACCACCTTTTCCTTCATTGCAATCTGCAGTCTCTGATGACACCTTTATTGATTTGTAGTTTTGGGTTTCGCATGCCTTAAGATGCAAGCCCATAATACTCTTTGGAAATTGAGATGTAGGTGCATGTTTGGCTTCTTCATGATTGTGCTTGCATTCTGGCTGACCACTGTTTGACTCTTCACTCTGTTCCACAGCCCCATCTTTTTCTTTATTGCAATCTTCAGCCTCTACTGAGACCTTCATTGACCTGTAGTTTTGGACTTCACGCACCTTCGGATTAAAGCCCATAAAACTTTTTTGAAACTCAGATGCAGCTTCTTCATGGTTTGCCATATTTTCTGGCTGCTCGCAGTTCGACCCTTCACTTTGTTCCAGGGCGCCACCTTTCTCTGTACTACAACCTTCAGTCCCTGCTGAAACCTTCATCGATTTGTAGTTTTCGACTTCACACGCCTTAAGATTAAAGCCCAAAAACTCAACTCCCCCATCAGAACTTTCCACTTCATCATTATAACTGTGATATCCACTATCAGTGGGTGATGATGAATCTGAATCAAGTGATGAAACGTTGCCAACTTCTGCGGGTTTTTTTAAATCCCCCATCTTTGACCGAGTTCGACTTGCAATACTGGGACCCGTCTCATGTTCTGCACCACATGAGCTGACATCCACATCTTGCAGGGAAATACTAACCTCATGGCTATCAAACTCGCTGCTGGAAGAGTCAATGAATTCGCTTGAGCTGCTGCTATCCACTTCATGAACATTCTTTCTGCTCACCCTTTTGGCATTCTTTGCAGAGGTGGCAGCAAAATGTTCTTCATTTGAGTCTCGCCAGGTTGAGGGCCCTGCCTTTGTAATAAACTGCCTGGAGTCTGATTCATCTACTTTCTCTCTCTCTGTAAACAACTGTTTTATCTTTTTCTTGAACTCAGTTTCATCAATTTTCTCAATTCCAGAATCATCAGAATCTGTATCTTCACCATCGCTCACTAGGAAAGAAATGAAATATTTAGAAACCATCTATATCAGTCACCAAAAAGATGTATCAGTAGCTCTTTCAACAAGTCCAAATAGACATGAAGCTATTACTAAACAGATAATACAAGAGGTACAAAATTAGCACCTTCTCTCGCTAATGTAGAGTTCTTCTTTGCACCATCAACTTTCTTGTTAGAATAGGAAGAACAAAAGACTTGCTCTGCTGACTGCCCTCTCTTCGACTCGAAATGTGATTTCTGATTCCTGAATACAGCTTCATCAATTTCCTGGACCTCAATTTCTTCAGATTTCTTATCATCACTGCATTTTTCTACACATGACGACTAAATGAGAAAGCTATACTTTCTGAGTCACTTGAACTGTATTTATGAACTTTTTGCAACATAAATGAAACATCTAATAATGCTTACTTTCATATTTCACAAACCATAAGTAGAAAAAAGGAAGGAATGTATAACAAACTAGCTAGCCTTTTCTTTTGTTTACATTCCAAGGAATGTGCAATATCAAGGTCTAAAAGCCAACAACTTAAGCAGACTGAGAGAAATAAAAGCAAAGAGGAATTACATCTTCGACAATAATCTCTTTCCCAACTATCAGAAGTGGAACAAATTATATATATAACCTCCTGTATTTAGAAATAAGGATCAAGGTGAAACTTCAAAGTCTTATATCCCTTGAACAATATGTGAGCCATGATGCCAAGAATGATAGATTTGAATTGGTGTGTGTTCTGTCACAATAAGGATATCATCAAAACTATCAGCACAACAATTCCTAGATATGGTTTTTGGTTAATCAGCAACAGGACCTTGATTCTGCTACAAACTGACTACTTTCAAGATCAACCTAGCAGTTAAGAGGACCAAAACAATTCACCTGATTGATCAAATGATCTTGATTCATGCGGCCAAGCACGGTTTGAACCATGCAAAGCATCCTCAGGACAGAAAGATTCACAATAACCAGCAGAAGGCTCAAAGCTAGCATCCTTCCTAGGAGTGGCTGCAGAAAAACTTGCATTTACATTTTCTTTGCCAGAGGACCCTATCTTTGGCGTGGAACATGAATTCTGACATGGAACATGACTTCTGAAACTATCTTCATCAATGATCTCAATTCCTTCTGAATCCGAGTCATCACTGCCATTCCCTGCTAAGACATTACAAGAGTGATGAGACTGTATGCATCCCATTTATCTATATAGGTTCCAAAAAAGTCTACCACTATCAGCACAAGAGCAAGTGAAGATATTGTATGTAAGTAATGGAGGGCAGCTTATGAGGTTCTACATGAGAGATATCATGATAACAAGCCAAAAATGTCCCATCTCCTGTTTGTGAAAAAATGATTTCATTGAAATCAGATAGTAATCCTACACACAAATTGCAAGTCATGAATCCTTGAGTTCTTTTGTACCTACCCATATAAGGAAGTCTAAGCATCCTGCATGTCCATGAAATTAATGATGCAACCAAACATTGACAAATCTAAACGAATTTGCACAACAAAAACAAACAAGTGCAATAGAAAGTTATGGTGCAGCTTTTGTGAAGGTACCAAGGCTCTTTCTTGGGCGAACAACCCTTGCAGCCGGCTTCATCGGTCTCCTCTTCCGCTTGCTTATACAACCCTGTGAAGTAGATAATCTCGCCAAACCAATATTATTGAAGCTGGAAGACAAAGACGAATCCCCCACACATTTTTTCCTGTTTGGCGCAGAAGCATTTCTTGTATTCCGAGAGCTGCAAGAATCCCTACGAGCTTCATAAAGGATATAGCTGTGTTTTTTAGATCTTGTTCTCCCAGAAACACTAGCGAAAAATGCATTGGTCGCTTCCTGACAATCACTCTAAAACACAAGATCAACAACATAAAGATGATCAATCATGAGTATCAACATTTTCTTAATTTCTTCAATCATCATCAAACTATCAACACACACTCCGCCAAAGGCTAGTGTTTCAGATAAACCCTTTCGTTTGAAATTTAAACCAAACGTTATACGCTTGCATTCATAGCAAATCCAGAAACAATTTAAAAAAATAAAAATAAATGCAGTTGGAGCTCCGGAATCATTCAATAAAAGATGCGATCTTGCATAAATCATAATCCAAAATGAATCATCAGAATAAATATACATTAATTTCGATTCTCTATGCGCCGCAAAAATACAAGACGATTAGCGCTAAATCTTTCTCATTGATGCAAATTTGGGATGCATGAGAGCACGGGTTTGTTGCAGCGGGAATCTTTTTTCATTTTTTCAACACCAAACTTCAAATGTTTATCCCATGAAATGATGAAAATCACCACTAAACCATAACCAAAACATTCCATCACATCAAAATCTTAACTCTCGTATCATACATATATGCCCCACAACTTCATTAAGCACATCCAATTTCTTTGAGAAATAATTAAAAAAAATTCTCAAGTTTTCAATACACAGTCAACTGTAAATTACATCTACAATAAATTATTTTTGAACAATCCTTTTTTTTGTTTTTTTGGATTAAAAAAATCATGAGTTGGATAGGAAGCATACCATATTTTTTAAATTTGAAGAACAGACCCTTCTCTTGCCTTTTCTTCCAGTGGTTGATGTGCAATGGACTAAAATCTCTAAATATTTACTTCATCAATACCTTTTTCTTATTTAGGAAATACAAAGTTATTAGGAAATTTAAAGTATTCAGAAAATAATGCTTTTTTTTTAGAAAAGTCCAATATCTACAATATATATTTATAATCTTTCTGCATTAATGATGCTTTATTTTATTTTTATCTAAGATGTGAATGTATCATATCATAATATAGATGTCGGATAGTTATATATTTTAAGATGTGAGATACTCCAAAATATAAAGAATTATGATTTTATTTTATTTTTTTTGGTGATAAATTATGAATGAATATTTTTTTTTATAAAATATAGTACTATTTTCTTATACTGGTGAAGGTTTGTTAAAATCACAAGAAATGCATCTTTATTATAGAGAGAGAAGATGCAAACATGAAACAACTCGTAAAAGCATTCTGAATCTGCAAAAAGTTTTTTTTTTTTTTCCTATCTTTGTCTAAACAAAGACAGTATTCCTTTAACGTTGGCATCTCTCTCTCTCATGCACCATAACTCCATGGAGATGTAAATCAAAAAACAAATTCCTTCTTCTTCTCCCTTATAGTTATATATACCTAATGCATGCATGTGGGATGTGGAACTTAAACCTTTAAACCATGGCACTACTGTAACAGTAACACCCCACACACAAACTTCTTCTTATCCCTCCCTCTCTCTCTCATATGCACCATATATAACTCTTCGGAGAAGCAAATAAAAAAACAAACTTCTTCTTCTTACACCTAATGCATATGCATGTGGGATGTGGAGCTTAAAGATTCAACCATGGCATGACAGTCACACCACACAGAAGAAGAAAAAAAAAACATATGGAGAGAGAGAGAAGGGAGCATACCTTGTTGGCCATTTGAAGATTTGTTTTGAGGGGAAGATTTTGCTTTTCAAGAATCACAAAAAGGAAAGAAAGTAGGAGCTTTTAAATCTAAGATATATGCATGGGAGAGAGAGAGAGGTTTAGAAGAAAGAAGACAAGAAAATATCGTTTTTTTCAATATTTTCTTGAATTACAAACAATTCCAAAACTTTATTTACAAGGCAGACTTTGTTTTTTGTGTTTTTTGGGATTTTTTTTGCTGCGCCTACAGCTTCTGACAATTACTAGAAATGTTCAGATATTTATTTGGGGGAATTCTGCACTGATAAATTAATATAGTAACTTTCCTTAGAAGTATTACCTATAATTTTTAATTTTGATGCGTGTTGTACAATTTTTTTTTCAAAAAAAAAATATATTAGAGTGCAGTAATTCTCCTCATATAAAGAATCTAGCAAAAAGGCAGTGAAAATGGATATGGCCCTAGAAATTTAATTTTAATAGAAGTGATTAATATTTTATTTAATCCTTTGGAGCAATGTTTATTATTTTTATTTTGTAGAGGTTGTGTGAGTCAGATTTCATAAAATCTGTCAACAAACTTATATATATGTTCAGGTAAAAATGAATAACTACGATAATTGATGCACAGAGATAAAAATCAAATTTATACACTGTATATACAGATAAGCCTATTTTTCTGAATTTATCAAACAAGACAAGGTATATAAATTCTTCTATCAGCCAATTTTGTTATCTTTTGTTAACATCTTGGATAAAGTCGTACAAGGCGATTTGCATTAAAAATTGGGATAAGGGTTATTTAAACCCTCCGACTATTCGAAAATGAATATATTAGCCCTTCCTTAATTATTTGATTCAATGTAACCCTTCAACTTTTAAAATTGACTCATTTTAGCACCTCAACTTTTAGAATTATTATTATACCCTTATTAAAATATATAATATAAATATTTTATATTTATATTCATTTTTTATTTTGCTGTTATATTTTTAATTTGTATAAAAAATATTTAATATTATAAAAAATAAAAACAAATCCAACAAGTAAAATATTCACGTAATTTTATTTCTTCTTTTAATTTTTTCGAAAAAAATAATATCCTACTACTTATTTATATGTTTTAATTATAAATCATTAAAAATAATTTAAAACTCATGAATAATATAAATTAATAAGTTACTATAATATATTACATAGCAATTTAATAAGTTACAATAATATATTACATTTACATATCTATCAATATAACGATAATTTTGAGTATTACACCAATTTGTTTTGGTAATCATGATATAAGATAAAATAAAAAATAAAAAAGTTATCGATAGAAATGAAAAGATATTACTAGAAATTAAAAAAAAAGTTAATAAATACAATATATTAAGTTTACGAACAAGACAATTATGATATAAATTTATAAAATGAATACTAAGTTTATGATATAAGTATTAATAAATATTATGATATAAGATAATCAATATATTATTAAATTTATTTTTTTACGGTTGATAACAAACCAATAAAATAAAAAGATACTAAGTTTTTCTAATAAATTAAAGGATAAAAAATTACTAGAATATTTATTATATAAATAATAAAATAATTTTATTTTATATAAATTAAAAATATAGATGGAAAATAATTAAATTAATACACAAAATAAAAAAGAACAAAAAAAAAAAAAGACTAGAACCATAAAACATTTATATTATATCTCTTACTTGGGGTATAATAGTCATTTTAAAAGTTGAGGGGCTAACTTGACTACTTGAGTCATTTTTAAAAGTTAAAAGGTTAAATTGATCCAAATAGTCAAGGAAAAGCTAATGTGATCCTATGAGAATAGTCGAAGAGTTAAAATGATCCTTATTGTTGGTCCCGGTTTTTCAGAGTATAATACGTTACGCAGCGGAAAT
>JAPKLW010000377.1:95441-152343 GCA_026898455.1 Plectranthus barbatus | reverse complement strand
AGCAAGTAGGCTGCTGGGAAAGGAAACCTTGGACAGATTTCCCAACACTTATCCCTTAAAATTTTATTATTATAAATTATAGCATGCACAGAACAATAGACTAAAGAGGTTTGTAAATAGTAGTATGCTGAATGCATCACAAATGGTTACAACATTATTTCAATGAATATAGAATTTCATTTAATAAATTCTTTTTGTAATTCAGATTTGTTATGATTAGAATAACCAATCCATTTTGGGCATTAAATTAAAATATCAACAACCACTCCAACCAATCTACCATCAACCACTTCATAATTAATTTTTCTTTTTGTTTTTAAAATAAAAAAAATATTAATTGTGATTGAAATAATAAAATATAAATTATAAGATCAGATAAATAAAATCACACCGACTATGTAAAGCATTACTAATCAAATTGGTCGAAATTGAATTTCAGTATATTTTTTTACTTTATGAAGAATGAATTAATCAATAGAATATAGACAAATGTCTTCATCCACATTGAACAAATAATTAAAAAGAAAATGAAAGTAGGAATGAATATTAAGTATGAACTATCATTGAATTCAAATACACAAAGAAGCAGTCTACACTCTTTAATCTGCTGTTGTTTCAGGATTGTGGCAGCCCAGCTCCCCCTTTTTTCTACATCTGTTGACCACTCTTTTTCTTCTTTCTGCTTATTTTTCTTCTCCCTCCAATTTTATTGCTTCTTTTGTCATTCTGTCATATCAGAGGACAAATTGTAAACTGAATCTTAAAAGTTTATATTATTTAAAAAAAAGTTTGAATAAATGAAGCAAGTCTTTCTATTTATCATTACAAAATTCGAAACCCCCCAATCAAATTTGATGTAACAAGCCGCCTGCACCCTGCAGAAAATTTTCATCATCATTAGGAATCAACAGAGTCTGATTCCATTCTTACAATAAAAGACAAGTCTGTTGCTCTGCTGTCAAACAGGAAAGCCAACATTTAATACTTCTGTAAGAGCAGTTTATGAAGATATGCAAAGGAGATTCTTGGAGGAGGAGAAAAACTGAAACTACCTCCATTTTATCATAAATGATGATGCATTACAAATTTGGAAGAGCTTGTCTAATTGTAATCACATATATGATTCAACAATTTCTCAATGTACCCAATCGGAAGAGATATGTGGATAAAAGAAACTAGATGCTTCAGTCAGCAAGAATGGAATACCTATGACAATGTATTGAATATTCATGTAAAGAAAGACAATTCTCACCTCCGGTTGAGTATTCTCTGATTCTCTTCTCCAAGGTCGGATCATCTGGATGCTGGGAGAGTTTTGCTTCATAGGTGAGGTGACTGAGCTCACAATGCTTAACAACTGCCATGTCAAAAGACAATGAAAAGTTTGCCAAATTCTCTAATCTGTAATCTCAAAATAAAAAATATCCTAGTCTAAAATATAAACAGATAAAAAGTGAGACAGCATGCAATACGTAGTTCAGAATGCTCATAGCCTATCCATCAAATTGGAGGAAAAATTAAAGTTTGGCAATATGGAAAATGAATAAAACACAAGCGTAACATGCAAAAGGCTAACAAACTTGAAGTCTCGTTTCAGAATGCTCTAAACCAGAAATGAAACAAAATTATTAAAAAAAATGTATTGAAATGGATAAAGCATGCAAACTACAAACATTAGTCAATGGCATGAGAACTATTTCACTTACCTATTGCAAACCAAGACATTTTTAATAACAAACTATTCAAATGGATCATCATAAAAGAAGATTTCATCATCGGTTGGAATGCATATTATTATATGGAATAAAGGGGAAAAAGAAAGCAAAATAATTTACATGGCAAAAAAAAAAGGCCTAATAAATTAAAATCTAGGACGACTAATGTCATGATGAGATTCAAATGATAGGCACTCCTCCAATAGAGAATCCAGCACTGAGACAGCATCAATGCACATTCAAATAAATTAAATATGCTATATGCATAACAAGCAGGTACATAAACTAAACCAGTTAGATAACCAAAATGATACAAGCATTTTCACCTCATTTCAAGTTGAAATAGCAAGCAAACTGATAAAAGAATTGACATTTTCTCATCAAGGACATCTAGGTGCATATCCAGGAGCCATCTATTCAGATTTCTACATTCCTGTCCAGGGGCGAAATGCAGCAGGTCCTCTGCAGATATTTTCTGGTTGCCCAAACAAAAAACAGTGAAGCAATCATTCCAATAACTTATCTGCTGACAGCTGCCACATTCATGCTGGACAGATTATCATGAAATCCAACGGGGTATTAGTCGATTTCTGATAAACCCTGTTTCTATATATGAAGTCATAAGTCATGTACATTAGGAGGTCCAGAAAGAGACTCTTCCCCGTTATGTCTTTAGCACATCCGGCATCTTCTTCTAAATCATTATAAGCTCTGTCCAATATCTTATATGTAATCTCATCAAACTCAAAAGAAATCTCACTCAACTTCTGGGCCCACATTGTTGTCCTGTGGGGTAACCCGTGCTTGCGTAAATTAGATAACAGTAAGTTAGCTGTAACTAAATCTGGAACAAAGCCCATCTTAAACAATTTTCCAGTCAAAATCATTGCACGATCCAGTATATCACGACAGACACCAGTCATCAGTGTGTTGTACGTGACTGTATCAGGAACTATTCCAGCAGAAATTAGCTCATCAAGCATCATTATAGCTCGATTCATCTTCTGGCTTCTGCAATAACCATGAATCTTTATGTTATATGTTGTAATATCAGGACCCCAGCCACTATTTTGCATTGCGTTTGCCAAACTCTCTGCATTTAACATATCAAGTTGCTTGCAGTATCCACTGATCAAAGTGTTGTACGTCACATTATCTGGGGTGCATCCACGTCTAAGCATCTCAATGTAGGCATCCATGGCAGATTTCATCCTTCCTTGTTTACAGAAGCCTTTGATTATAATATTGAAGGTGATCACATCTGGGAGCAAACCCCTCTTCCTCATCTCCAATTCCAACCTTAATGCTTCATCTAGTTTGCCACAGTTGCAAAAACCAGAAATTAAGGAATTGTAAACAAAATTGTTAGGAACAAGTCCTTCTCTTAACATTTTTAACAACATTTCGTATGCCTCTTCAACAAAGCCCCCCTTAGAAAGTCCATCAATAAAAGCAGAAAACGCAACAGCATCAGGAGCCATCCCGAGCATCTCCATTTCTGTCCAAAGACCTTGAGCTCCCGTCATGTCCCCTTTCTTAAGATATCCATCCAGAACCACTGTAAAAGCCACTTTACTGATAGGATACCCATTTTCTATCATCTTGTATATAAGAGAGTTGGCTTCTTGAAGCCTTCCGATTTTAGATAAACCTAAAAGAAGTGAAGTATATGTGGAAGCTGAAGGGCTGAGGCCAATTTTCACCATAATGTTGTACACTTCAAAAGCCTTGTCTTCTAACCCAGCTTTGCTATAGGCAAGAATTAACGAGTTAAACGATATAACACTGAGAGAAACTCCTTTCTCAAGCATATTCCCCAACAATTCAAAAGCTTCAGCCAGTCTTCCTGCCCAACATAGTCCTCCAATACATAAATCAGGCAGAGAATAATCTGGAACCAATCCTATCATTGATAAGTTCCTTAGAAGCCTATTCCCATCCTGCTCCTTGCCATACTTGTCATGACCAGCAGCTAGGATGTTAAAAGTCACACCATCAGGTGTTACACCCTTGCTTCTCATTTCTTCGTAAAGCACACTTGCCAGACCAATTTCTCTCGCCTTGACATAGCCATCCATCAAGGCATTGTACAGTACAGTATCTGGAGACACACCCCATTTATGCATCTCATAAAAGATTTTTTTTGCTTCAACAATATTACCCTCCTTGCAAAATGCATTGATGACCGTGCTAAATGTAACAGAGGTTGGAGAGCAACCACTTTCAACCATCAAATGCACCCAACTGAATGCATCCCAAGTCCACCCCCTAACACAATATGCATTGATCAAAATATTATATGAATACACATTTGGTTCACACCCAAACTTTCTCATAACATAAAACAAACTTTCTCCAATCCGAATGCAACCTTTCCTACAAAACCCAAGAATCATCATATTGTAAACATAACTCGAAGGGATAGGTCCTTTACGAAGCATATCTCTGAACAACATCCACACACTGCCATAATCACCAAACCTTAGCAACAACTTTAATAAAACACAAATAGCTGATAAACTCGGCCTACCACCAACTCCTCTCATCCTATCTAAAACCTCCAAGGCAGAAGATGACATCTCTGCATTTGTAAAAGAGCGCATTAGTGCATCTAGAATAAAAAAGTCCTTTTCATTCTCAAAATATCCCCTCCACACATGTACATAACTCCTCTCCTCCCCTATCTCCCGTATTACCCAAGTGAGCACATCCTGCGCTAAAAGCCTAAATTCATAAGCAACCAATAAGTGCGCGACAACACAACAACGTCGGACTACGCCGTCTGAATGATCACGAAAAACGCATTTGAAAAATGCAAATGCAACCTGCCGGTCCCCGAGCGACTCCATGATTTTTACAAGGGCAACTGGAGAGAACCTTCTGGAGAAACGCAAAAAAAGGCGTCTTTTCCTCTGTTTAATCATATTTGAAATTCCAACGGCGAGCATACGCCTCTCATTTGAACCAATTACAGTGTTTGAGGAGTTCGTGCAGCTAGTGTTGAAAGGTAAAAATTGCCCAAGAAAATCGAATTTGAGATCGTCGTGACATGAGCTTGAGGTATTGAAATAAGCAAATTGAATCGATTGATTAGAAAATTTAAGACTTCTGAGCGACACAGAGAGCAAATGGGCTAGGGTTTCTGAGCTTAGCTGGGGAGAGTGAAGGCAAAAGTGGCAGACCGTGAGGCTCCTGTGCAGACGGCGCACACAAGCAGACATCCACGTCGGGATTCAGTCCGCCGGCGAACGGCGTCGGAAGAAGGTTTCACTTTTGGGATCACCGCCGCATTTTAGTGAAAGCAAATTTGCAAAATGGATTTTCATGCCGAATAGAGGCGGAAAAAAACAAACCTCCCTTCTTGGATTGGGCCAAGAAAAGAAACTCCTCTTTGGACCGTCGTCCCCTTTTAACTCTGCAACAATTGATGAAATGTTAAGAGTTAGCGAAATTGCTATTCACATTTAATTATTTCAAAATCACAAGTGATAGTCTCCTTAGCTTGGGTATAATGGTTAAAACACCTTATTTGTAGTTGAGAGATCAAGGTTCAAGCTTCCAGGAGACGTCTGAATGTGTGAGTGGAGTATGTGTTTAAGATTATTGTAAACTTATTAAAAAAAAATTACAAGTGGTATGTGATATAATGATGAATGTACATTGTCCATAATCAAAAGATTTAAGAGTTTAAATTTTTTCACCCACATTTGAGTGTGAAAATTTTTAAATTAATGAATTCATATTCAAAATAAATAAATAAAATCGTTATTTTGTCTTGATCTCATGGTGCAAGTGAATAGAGCGTTAAGGTGACTAGCAAATTATTCGGGTATACTAATTGAGTCGAGTTCGAGTAGTGAGTTTAAGGTTAATAATAGGCTCGCGAGCCTTATCGAGCTTAATATAATTTAAACTTTTATTCTTCGGTTTATTATTTAATAATAAATAATTTAATTTCTATTAAAATTTACAATCACTTAAAAAAATCGAGCCGAGTCAAACTTGACATCAAACTCAACACAGGTCGAGCTCGAGCTCAAGTATGGCAATACATGATTCGACTCGATTTGGCTCAACGGGTGTGTTTAATAACTCATGAGTTCGAGCTCGGATGGAGACATTATGCATTCTATTAACAAAAATATAATTATAAATCTTTATAATAAGATAATTAGTTTTAGATAGATTGATTTACAATAAAACATATATTAGCTGAGTTACAAATAATATTTTCGTTGCTTGATCCAAGAGTTATCAATTGGCTCAAAATCTTGATCTATAATTTTTTTTTCCAACTAGGTTACACACGGAACGCCTCTTGCATAAGTTACATTTTAGCCATTTCTGTATTTCTTTCTAATTAGAAACTTGTAAAAAGCTAAGTGTGAATAAAAACTATAACTTTCACTAATGATACAGATTTATTATTTACTTGAACTTTAACAATTACAAATTCAATTATCAAGTTAATCTGATTTTGTAAATTAGAAAATTCCGGCCATCGCAGCTACCTCATTTTAAATGTTTCAAATTTTGAAACCTATTATCTTATTTTATTTATTTATTTTGTGTATGTCTCTACTTAAGGGCTCTATTAATAATTTAGATATCACTAAGTTTAATCGGAATATATAATCGTAAGCAGAGTATAAACTTTAGAAGAATAAATTTGAAATCAATAGGTGATTAATTTGAATCAGATTATTAATCCTTATTTCTAGAAATCAATACTAACTTAATGAGTGAACAGTGAAAATCGAAAAGGTCATATTCGCCAAAATTCTTTGAAATTTATTCAACTCTTGAACCAGTGGAATCTGAACAGATGATCAAGGTCACACACATTCTAAGAAATAAATAAAACACAATATAATTGTATAAATCACACTAAATAAATTAAAACTCCCAGTAATTAATTAATTTTTTTAATAAAAAAAAAAGAAGAAGAAGAAAAATTTATGATTGTAGGAATTAGCATTCAAAATACAAATAAAGGACTCACGAGTCTTCCCCATCATCATATACACCATTAGATGCCATTTTCCCAGTTTTTTTAAAAAAAAACACTAAATAAAAAGAAAAATCAAAATTGTCGACGGACTTCATCAAGTTCAACGGCGCCCATCTCTCTTTGCAGATCAAACTCCAGTTCTTGCGAATTCATCTGGTGAGTGATGATCAAACGTATCTATATAATACACATATATTCACTTGCAATGATTCGATCAAGCCACAGCCACTGTGCCCGTCCGTACAGCTTTATTGGTGTCTGTTGAGTCCGAGGTTTGTCTCACCGAACTCGATCTCTTTGATGACGACGACGACGACGAAGAAGATAGTTTCCATCTTTTCTCCATCGCCTCGTCCATCTCTATCTGTTCCTGTCTGCACTCTTGGCTACAGAAAGGCGTGTCCCCTCTGCAAATTCGTTCCATAACAAATCTCAATAAACAGAAATCCCAATCTCTTCTCTCTCTTTCTCTCTCTCTCTAATTGATTATATAAATTACCTGTACATGAAGATGTCGTTGTTGTGGCTGAGTGTTCTGCGGCAGAGGAAGCAGGAATCGAGATAATGAGGTTGGTAGTCATGTTCGCAACCGGTGTAATCATACACAGCGGAGCTCATCTTCTCGCGGCGGCGATGGCGTGGAGGAAATTTGTGGGGCTGAGGGAGCTGTGTGTGTGTGGGAGGAAGCAATGCGGTGTGGTCGAGTGGGGTTTTTTTTTTTATAGGGGAGGGGAGCCGGGGAGGCCATGGTGCTCTACTCAGGTGTCACGCGGATCAGCTGGACCCTTCTCAACAAACCAATAGAAGCTGTCCATATGGACACCTCAAAACTGCTAATTGAAAAAAAAAACCGTGGCTGTTTTCTCCAATTCCAAGGGGTTGGACTGGATCCTGTGGCAGAGCTGCATTGCATATAGGGATGTAAAACGGGCCAACCCGTCGGGTTTCGGGCTAACCCTATCGGGTTGCGGGCTATTCGGTCCGGGTTGAATCGGGCTGGATTTTTTTCGGGCTGAAAATTTTTGACCCTAACCCTAACCCTCCGGTTTTCGGGCTAACCCACCGGGCCGACAAGATATACGAAATTATTTATACACAAATAATCTTTAAAATAATATGATGACCCTTTTTTTCCACTTTTTACTATCCATTTTCGGTGGTGATTAGGAGAAGCCGAAGCAGCAATTTCCTATTATGCCCAATGGGTAGAATCAGAATCGAAATGTTGCACAAATATCATATTTTAACTTTTCTAAAATCAAACAAAAATTACTATCCAATTACTTCAGAAATAACACAGTATCATGTTGGACACACTCAAACTTGATTTAACATTAGTTAAATCAACCTCACCTAATTGCATATTTTAAACATATAGTATAAGCCTATAATAAGGATAATTATATAACTTTTTCCAAGTGATTTATCATAATAGTATGCATATATGAAAATGAAAAGAAATGTGAATTCAGAAAAGTGAGGGTATAATTGGTATTTGTGTAATTACAAACATCACACGAAGGCCCCCCCCCCCTCTCTCTCTCCAACTCACAAACAGAAGTCATCATGAGCTCAAATAGTGTCGTTCGTAGCCCACTTCTCTGCAGCTTAACTCATTCATCTCAAATTCTCAATTAACTCCACATTCTCCAGTTCTTCAACCATTTCACTGTTTTTCCACTTCCTACTCCCTACTCAATGTTTATGCAGAGGGATTACTGATGCGAATCTAATAGAAGAGCGGACAGCGGGTGGAGGCGGAGGGCGGCGGGCAGAGGGAGAGGGCGAAGGGCAGCGGGTGGAGGCGGAGGGCGGATGGCGACGGGCAGAGGGAGCGGGTGGAGGCGGAGGGCGGCGCCGCGGCTGGGGCCTGTGTTGTGCGGCTGTGCGTGCGAAAGGGGAGTAGGGGTGGGAGGGAGGGAGGGACGATGGGATTTGGGAATTGGGACCGACGGGCTGACCCGCAACCCGCCGGGTCCAGCCCGAATGGCCCGCGAGCCCGGCGGGTCCAGCCCGGTCGGTCCAAAATTTTTTCGGTTAAAAAAAAATCGGCCCTAACCCGCATTTTAGCCCACCGGTTTCGGGTCAACCCATCGGTTTCGGGCTTAATTGACATCCCTAATTGCATACATACACAGCCAAATTAACAAACCGCGTCCGTACAAGTTAGTTTTGCGCATGTTGTAAAAATAAATAACTTTTGCGTGATGATGAAAATTAAAGTTTTAGCCACTAAATTTGAGATGATGTATGTGGTCACATTCACATTTGATTTTCTTTTTCATTTACTTTTCAACTCCACTCTACAAGTACAAAAAGTACACCCTAACCTTTAGTTTGTATTAGAATTTACTAATTTTATTCATTCATTCAACAAAGATAATTTATTTATTAATTTATGATTTTAAAGATTGAATTATTATTAATAGCTTACAAGATTTTAAAACTGTAATTCATAATTGATATTGAAGATTTTTATTATAAAAATTATCATGGATTGAAAATCTTGAATCTTCAAATTCAAAACTTAGATTTAATTTTTGGATCCTAAATCAATATTTAAACTAGCTTTCATATTTTAAATTCATAAAACTTATAAAGTTCATGTTTTCAATGACTTTATTATATCTTACATGCATTTCAATACAATGTTTTTATGCATTTCATAAAATATACTTTGTACACCACATATGAGGTATATAGTATGAATTCAACCAAAATATTAAAAAAAAAAAACAGATGCTTCAATGAATAATACACCTTCAAAACCATAACAAGTGTTCAAATAAATAAATTAGGTTTTTACCAATGCAATAATTCACAGTATCATAAATGCAAATTCAACACACACAATAACAATGATGACCCATAATTAATCTAATTTGGACTATGCTT
Organism: Plectranthus barbatus; assembly: GCA_026898455.1. Taxonomy (NCBI): domain Eukaryota; kingdom Viridiplantae; phylum Streptophyta; class Magnoliopsida; order Lamiales; family Lamiaceae; genus Plectranthus; species Plectranthus barbatus. The sequence continues at coordinate 142,722 of JAPKLW010000377.1, read as the reverse complement.
GATATTCATAAAGAACAAATACATAAATTATTGGCCAAAAAAAAAGGATCAAATTGAAATGGTGAAAAAAAGAAAAAGAAAAAGGGGGATAAAAGCATCAAATTCTAAAAAGAAACCACTAAACATACATCATCAAATGATAGCACACAAAATTCCATAATTGCACAAATGACCCCACACATTTTTTTGTCGTTGGCCACCATGGAGCTGCGTCGGATTGGGGCCCACCCACCATATGCGCCGGGCCCCACTGCTTCCATTGCAACATCATCACAAGTGGGCCCCACTGCCCGCTGCCCGCGCCTACCTATCTATATGCCCCACACGCCTATATAGGGCTGCCCGTATCACGCACGTGGTCCAATGAAATTCCACCAGCGTGGTTACCACATAATTCCCCTACATAAACACTTGGCTAATGACCCTCTCGCCCTCCTCAATATCACTTTTTATTTCTCGTTTATTTAAACTTAGGGGGCGTTTGGTTTAACTGTCAGGAATCACTATGGGTATGGGTTTGATAGTAGAGGAAATAAGTATGGATTTAATTTTTGGGAATCATTCCCAATTCTTATGTTTGGTTTACTAGATGGGTTTTGGAATCATTTTTCAGTTCTGATGATTTATTTTTTAAGTTTATAGGTTTATAATATAATTAAATTGTTATACAAATAATAATTAATTTAACAAGAAAAATAACAAAATAAAATCATACTAAAACAAATAAATAATCTATTTATCTTATTATTTATTTTATAAAATATAAAATTAAGATATAAAAATAAATGATTGATTTTATAATAATAATAATATTATTATAATATATTTAAAAAAATAATATATAATTACAATAACATATAATATTATAAATAATATAATTATCAAAAACATTAAAAAAAGAAAAAAGAAAAAGTAAATAAATCAGAAAATAATTATAAATAAAATGAATTAAAAAATAAGAAATAAATGATTAATTTAATAATAAAAAATTAAGAAAATATAATCATATTAAAATAAATAAATAATATATTTATATTCTTATTTATTTTATAAAATATAAAATTAAGATAAAAATAAATAATTAATATAATAATAATATTATATTAATATATTAAAAAGAATAATATATAATATTATAAAATAATATAATTATCAAAATATTTTAGATTAATATTATAAAATAAATAAATAAGAAAATAATTATAAAATAATATGACATAAATAATTTTGGTAATGATATATGGGAATTAAAATGAAAACCCACCATTTTGGAGGGTTTTGGTGATTCCCAAGTATTTGGGAATCATTCCCATATTTCCATTCCCATACCCTTTAACCAAACAGTGGGTTTCGGAATCATTCCATTCCCTCATTCCGAAACCCACCAACCAAACGCCCCCTTACTCTTATCCTTCTTATTTTTTTTTATTGATAAATGGATTGTTTTGGGTTTAAAATTTATTATTTGTTTTTTTATATATCTTTCAAAATAATTATATTAACGTGTTATAAATAAGTGCAAAAAAAATTATTACATTATACTTTTATTGTATGGTATATATCTTCAAATATGGTGTAAATAATATGGGAAAATTACTAATTGAATTACAAATTATTTTAATTTTATCAAATATATAATAAAATTAAATGTACAGCGGAAATATTGATTAATAAACTTGTAATTTTCCAAACTGATAGTTGTTTGTCAGTTTGGTTATCAAATCTTAGTTCTTAAGTTTGAGTATATTTAGCAGTTCAGTTTTAGTATATTTTAACATTTGAGTGTTGACTTTTAAAGACAAGTAAGTTGAAAAACTAAAAGCGATAAACAACACAAAGGATTATAGTGTTTCGTATTCAAAAGGTCCTATGTCCACTCTTCAAATAGATGTCTCGAAATCCACTAAGTTCAGGATCACACAAGGTGCTTATACGATCTATCGCTTGCCGGTGAATATCTTGTCCACCGATCCACAAGCTCACTCGTCTTGTTATTTGTTCGTCCTTCACTTCGCCGCTTATCGGAATGTTGGCACACCGCGCAATATCCTCATCGCCGGAATAGGGTGTTTAGAGTTTTCTGAAACTATCAGCTTGCAGCAATAATACCCGTGAGAGTCAAAGTACTAGACGTACTTGACTGTTTTAATCTTTATTGGAGAGAAAGATTACCAAAAGATTACTCAAGAACTTATAAGTTCCGAGTCTCGTGTTCACAACAGTAACATACGAAATAGCTTAGAAAGTCTCGAACGGTCGTTTGGACAATTTAGTAGTGTTTTGGCTTTCTGAAAAATCGTAAACTCGGTTCGTGTTCAGGAACCTTCTTCTATTAAAATCCTCCAGTATTTATAGGTGAGGAATTGAAAGATTTAATCTTCATAGCCGTTAGAGATAAATTGCATATTGTTCAATCAGACTGCTTTTCCAGGATTCCTGCACCTAGTCCGCTTTTTATGACATGGACTGAGATTGTTCACCTTTTGTCAGAACGACAGTCTGTCAGTTTGAGAAATCTTGGACTGGTTAGTCCGATGAATCTTAGACTGAAGTCTAAGTTCAAGTTACAAGACTACAAGGATCCCCAATCTTTAAAGTTTGATCTTGTCAGCATGTTCGTCATATGATTCTCTTTGTCTCTATGTGCAGGGACTGAAACCATACTGAAGCCGTCATACTCGCAAGTCCATGCTGGTGACGTCATCAATCATTTTATGCTTGGTCCCCAAACTAGTAAGTTTGGTATCTGGACTAACTGATGAGTCCTAGACTGGTTAGTTCCATACTTGGTGTAGTTTAAACTTATCAGTTTCAGACTCATGTATCCTAGACTTGTAAGTTCGATTTGGACATTAGTCTGCTGATTATTCAGTCTGCCTTTGATCAGTTCCAACTTACAACTCGATAAAAAACCTATACAAGACTTTACATTTTTGAGACTATACTGAAACTAATCTAGAAACAATCTAATGTGACTTTTACATTTTGATCCACCAAATCAAAATAAGATAAGGAAATTTCTAATAGATTTCTTAACATAATATACTATGTATATTATATATAAATTATTAATTTGTTTCAAATTTATCACTCGAGTAAATCCACGACGATGAAACGAAAAGCTATAATTTAATATGCATAACTTTTTATATATTTAATTTTATGAAAAAATACAAATTTTGAGCAAGTTCATCAACTGAATTTGTTCTCATCATATCTACGAAACAAAATTAATAATTTATAATATATTTAAACAAATTAGACTAGTTATAATATAATTGAAAATTTTTCCAAATAATAATGTAGAATGTAAGATCTTCTTCTTCTTATTATTATTAGTTTATGATAAGTGTATGAAATTTGAAAGTCCAATAATATGTGGGAAGGCGTCGCTGCTGCCTAGCTAGGTAGATAAGTCAACGAGATGAACGGTTACGATTGCATAATAGAGTAATGATACATCCTCTATTATTGCCATTTGTGTAGAGATATTAAACCTGCACATGCCCTTGAATTTCTACTTTCTTCTCAATCAAGTTTTTAATTATATATTTATATTAATTCCACCGGTCTTCATTAAGATTCTTAGTTTGTTTTATTTTCTCAATTCGGTTGCAGTTGTGTTAATTAACTCTGAAATGAAGTATTTATATCATACCAAACTAACTACCCCAAAGAATATGTTCAAACCAAACCGAGCTCGGTTGAAATCGATCGATCTTATTTCATTTTTATCTATAAATCATCATATATTTTTTAATATTTTATACATTATTTATAATTAACAACTACAAAGTTATAATTTAAACATAATATATACATTTAATACAAAAAAATAATTCAAAAATATTGTAATTTAAAAGTATGAAATTTATAAATACATTAATTAAGGTTTCGGTTGGTTAATTCAATTGAAAGATTCTTGATCGCATCGAAATCCAATTATTTTTCGACTGAACCAAAACAATCTAAAATCTTCCCATTTATGATTTATGGTTCAATATTACTCACCCCTACATGAAATTTCATTATGAAGTCTTCTCAGAAAAATATGAATGTAGTTGTAGCATTCTAATATCCTAAAAAGATCCCTTTCAAATGAAAATAATGTGACCTAAAAAGATAATGCAAATGGTTTATATATTTGATGATGTCATTTGATGTGCATTGAGTTCATTTTAATTAAATTGTTGGAATAGTTCCTCACCGTTGGATTGATCAAAGAGACATTCTTAATGATGTAAATAACAAATAGTTTACTCAAAAACTAACCCAGAAATTAAACTCCAGAGCAATTTTATAAATCAAGTTTATTGAAAAAAATTGGGATTATATTAGAAACGAGAAATCAATTTATATTTAAAAGATTATTATAATGTAAAATGTAAGTGGAGATGTGTACCTAATATCCTTAGAGCATCAATATGTGGTTGTGTTTAAATGCTACCACCACTTTATATCATCTATCTCTATCCTTTATTTAGATCTCATGAAAAAAAAGTGATATAAAATACAAATTAAATAAAGTGCTTTTTTAGCAAGAAATAGTTTCGAGACTTTTTATGGAAAAGTTTTTACACATAATTGGGAAAGAGTTTTAAATCGTTGTCGAAAAATATGAAATAAGCATAGCATATATAGTTTAAAATTCCAATAGATTAATATTATATTTATGAGAAGTAGCTTTAAAGTTTTTTAAAAAATGGAGTGTATAATTAGATGCCTTATCATTCTTATCTTGCAATTTTTTTAAGGCTGAAAATATTCTGATTTGTTTATATAAAAAAACAACGGAAATAAATGCGGGCTTAAAGCGACGAGTTGGGAGCTTCTTGTCTTGTGATATACTATAGCGTATACGATTCTTGTTCTATTAAAATAATTTATTTGAGTAATAAAAATAATTTCAAAAAAGATATGTATAAAATAAAGAAATGTAAATTTATCAGGGTATACCAAAATTAGGACAACCGAAAAAAAGAAAAAATTAATTTAGGACTTCACCAACAAAAATATCAATACTCTGAACAAATCTTCAACTCAAAATAACATGGCAAATACAGGAGGAAAGGGGCAAAAGGAAGACAAACTAATGAGAGTATTTTAATTGAATCAACACTCTCCCATAAGGACCGTGGTTTCTAGGGGTAATTAATCGGTAAATTAATTAATTTTTTTATATTTTAATTATAGAAATATTTTTATATAAAAAATAAAATTATATAAATTATATTTATTCATTCATTTTAAATATATATAAAATCAATGACTGGACTGGACTAACTAGGTGTCGCCTAGACGCCGAACAATCCATAAATACATAATGAGATCGATTTGTAGATTTTCAAGTTGGACATGACTGTCTTATCGCCTTGGCGCCACCTAAACCTAACCTGAATTTTACAGTAATGCCCATACAACGTTCATTTAAACTTGTCCTATTCCCAATCACATCCAAACTAGTTGTGCTCATCAACTTAGAATCCAAAGCTAAAAAAAAATAAATCCAACGTGTTTCGAAAAATTCAAGTAGCATATAGATTTATATACTACTAAAGACGTCATCTTTTATATTCTTAATAATATAGTATTTCTTAATTCTTATAGCCATATAGAAAATAAAAGGGTTAATAATCAATATAAAATATTGACGAAAACCATGGTATCGTATAGGGGTGTTCATGGTTTGGCCGAAACCGGTCAAACCGGCCAAACTGTATTAATTTGGCCGGTTTGGGCGGTTTGAAATTTAATTTTCAAACTGGCGGTTTGAAAATTTTAAAACTGGATAAATTTGGTTTGGTTACGGTTTGGAGACTCAAACCGGCCGTTTGGGCCGGACCGGCCGTATATATATATATATATATATATATATATAGTATAATTAATTAATATAATTTGTAGCTCATTTGTTAAGTTTCTACTTTTTCATACAATTAACCCATGTTCAAATTTATTGGCCAACATACTATAGTTTTAGTTTTATTTTTTTATTTATAAAAAATAAACTAATAAGTATTAACATTAAATAATATTATTTTATATAATTTCCTTAAGATAAATTAAGCATGAATTTTATAATAATAATTTTACACATCTCTTTCAATTTTACATTTGAATTTTAAGGTTATAATTTTAATACATTTGACCCATGTGTTTCTTTTGATTAACATTAAATTATAAATATAAGATTTTTAGAATAAAAATTATATTATTATAAGTAGTAACAAATAATATAAAATAATTAATTTGTATTTAGGCCCTAGTTTTCTACAAATTATAGTAGATTGTTGAAAGTTGAAACATATTTCTTTTGAAACCGTCAAACCGGCCGGACCAAACCGTTTTTATATGGTTTGGCCGGTTTGGTTTCAAAAAATTATTTGGCCGGTTTGGTTTGAAAAATTTTCAAACCGTACCTATCGGTTTGGACGAAATTTTCCTTTCAAACCGGCCGAACCGGACCGCGAACACCCCCAGTATCGTATCATTTAAAGGAGTTGAACATGTTAGAAGAAAAAGCGAAAGAAAAATAGATGTGTGGTTCGGAATTTGGTATACGACACGTAGGATTGATTTGGCATTAATGTTGGAGACTGGACCACAACCATCCCTATGAATTTGGTGCAGAAAATGGGTATTATTCTCTCTCATCAAATTTATTTTGTCATTTTATAACTCTTTTTTTAAACATGTGTTAACAAAAAGTCTTGTGCTTAAATTGATGGGGAGTCCAAAGTCTTCCATGGGAAGATATTCATATGAATTTTTTAAAATCATTTTTGGTTAGATTTTCTTATATATATATATATATTTTTGAGGAGTAGGTGGAACTGAGTCATGATCATGTGCTATTATGTCATCAACTTCTGTACGTTGAAAAAACAAATAAATAATTTCAAAATCTCGTTTTTGTGGCTGCTGATTTATGCACATTTTTAAATTAGAGTGTAGTCGTCATTTAACATGCATATACGAATCATTTCAACAATATAAATTAGTATATAAATTGTCGAATTGAATTCGATTCTCTATTCTTAAATTATGCTCCCATTATTAATTTTATTATTTGATGTTCACAAAAAAGTTAAAAATAAAAAATGCTGAGTTACTTGTAGAAAAGGAAAAGTAACTTTGTTGTATTAAACTAAATTCACGAATTAATAAAAACGTGCGAAATAATACCACAATTGAGAATATTATGTCACTCAGGCCACTATTTTAAAGTAGATTTACACAAATTTTTTGTTTGGCGAATTCCTTTTTTTCTCATGCCAAACTTTTACAACAACCAATCACGTATAAAACAAACTTTTAGGTAGCTAGAAAAATAAATCCCACTAATTCCAGATCCTCAAATCAACGGTAAGTGCCGGTCGCCTTCAATTTTTACTTTCCCTTTTCCCCCTTTTTTTTTTTTTTTCCACATTGGTTGACGTCTTCACCGTACAAAAGAAGGCTCCGATTAATCCCAAATAGTATAACTTCATTAATATGTGCCTATAATAAAGAGAAGATAAAAATTACATATATAGAAACAACATTTCATATATAAAACATATATTTTTTTTTTGAAAACAATCCATCCTCTTCGTTCATGAATAATAATAATAAAAAAAAAAGCTGGCAACAGCAAGCAAAAAAGAAAGGTTGATGAAAATGTAGATCAAGGATAGCATGCAATACCAAATACGACGATTGCTACAATGAATGAATCAGAGTAAGAAGCATGAGAAATCCGTCAGAGAGAAGTAGATGGAATCGGTTGGTTCAGCACATCTTCTGTCAGAATATACAGAGTGGCATTTCGGTGATAAAATATAGGCTAGTTGTAATCACGGTCACAAAACAAAACAATAAAATTTCACTATCAAGTCTCCAGAGAAAACGGAAAAATAAAATAAAATAAATAAACCAGCAAATTGCTGAAGTAAAGAATGGAGTAGCCTACCGGAGAAGAATTTAGAGCAGTTGGAACATCGAGCCCAAGCTGAGCTTCGGTTTTCTCAGCATCTGTCGAGGCTTTTGGGTGCCCCTTTTGAACAGAGGCAGGGGCGATTTGCTCCACTAAATCACGGAATTTGAATGGACAAGTGCAAACACAAAACCTAAACATAAAGGAGCAAAGAAGAAGATGAAATCACAAAATATTGAGAGGAGATTACAGCTTATTAAGTGTAAGACAGTAAGAGAAGGGGAATGAGGACCAATTGATTGGAGAAGTGCCAAGAGTAGCATGAGATCAAGTTGAATGTGAGCTGAGACGGTACAGATGCCGTGGCTGCCAGAAGGCCTGGAGTCTTGGGTCAGTCCACTCTGGGCACTACCCTTCTCAAAGCAGCTCCATGACGGAAACATGGCTAAATAATTGCTCAGAAGAGAGTACGATCAGAGGGGAGAGTGAGATAGTAGTTTATAACAAAACTACATTTATTTTTTTCTAAGAAACAGTACTTGCAGATTAATAAAACGATTTAAGATTTTCAATGCAAGACCATGACATACAAACACACTCGTTAATTCGAAGGGGCACAGAGAAATGAACATGAAGACACAGTCGTTAATCTCACAAGAATCCCGATGAGAGCAAAAACTCAAACTTTATTATTGAAACAAATATTAATATCTTAAACAAGAATGCATATCAAAGTGAAACGCGAGCAGGAATAAGATGAGGAAACATGGGGTCTTTCAAGAAGAACATGCTGGCGTGCGTGCACTATGAGCTCCTAAAAAGAATCCAATTTCAATAACAATGACACAAATAATCTTTTCCAACCCATAGCAATATTGATGATGATCAGTACAGAGTTCTACTCTACAAGTGCGATCATACAATTAAAGATTGAGGAGTGTGCAATATTATCAATGAATGAGGACAACACATTAAAGCATAGCAAACAAGAAACCATGAATATCTAAGTAAATACCTGGCTTCCATTGAGGAGCATGGATTCAGCCAATTGTATTAAAGCAGAGGATTGAGCAGCAACATATCACATCAAATGCGTCAAAGACATCACCAAAAGGGTGAGGAAGCTAAACATCAGCTCTAATAAAAATAAACTCACGAGTAGAAAAGTGAAGAAGTGTTGCCATTTACCAACAAACAAATATTTAAATGAACAGCAATTCAAGATAAATATCGAACGCAATGTATCAATATATTTGTGACAGAGATGCTATTACCATCAAGTTGCGAAATGAAAAACAACACAAACATCATTTATAAACAACAGTGATAGCATTATCAACTCCAATTACAATGTCGCAATATTGTGAGCAGAGAATCAAGATAATGCACTCTCAATCATGTTGTCTTATTATGCTAGTTTGCAAATATCTTCGTACTCAACGGCCTTGAGAACTCTTCCCTCGTATATTCCCTTCTCAATCTGCACTTTAGCACAAAAGTTATCGGTATCAATCGCCAGCAACCTCGCATTCTCGCCACGATATGCCCCATTTACTATCTTAACCATGCCTCCTATCTGAGGAAGCACTGTCTCCAGCTCATCCTGATCAACCCTCAAGACATGCTTACTCTCGAGCATCTCAATTTCCCCACAATACTTATCAATCACTTTGCGCACCACGCCCTTCTGCTTATAATATCCCTTATCAGCCAAAGTTTTACTCATAACCTTCACAACAATACCCGGACAAAGCCAATAGTCCTTCCTATTTATCCTCTCCTTGGCTTTCTCTTCCTCCTTCATCAACTCATCCAAAACCGACTTATTCTTACCCGAGCTCTCACCTTCACCTTCCCTTTTTCGCTTCCCACTACTACTCTCTGCCTCGCCGTCATCAAAAACCAATCTTGAACTATCCCCCCGTTTCCCATTCATGTCCATATTCTTCTTTGCCTGCCCCAAGCTCAACTTGATCTTTGCCCCACCCTCCTCATCATTCTTCTCCAACATTCTCGATTTAGTAATTCCCTCTTCTTCTCCGCTACTCTTGTCGTTCGCTGTCATCTGCTCAGCGCGCTCAATTTGCCTCTGGATCTCCCTCTCCATCTTCTCCTCCCCCACGATATCAGCCTTAAGCCTCTTGTTCTTCATCTTCTCCTTGAACAGAGTCTCCGAATCGCGATCGATATACGTCATGAACCAACCCTTGGGGGTCTCCTCAACCTTGCACTTCCCAGTCTGCCCCAAATATTTGACGAACTCCGTCAGCGTGGCCCACTTAGTGGAATTCATATGAACGTGGTGCCGGTCGGCGATGTACTCGTTGTAGAGGACGGTGGCAGCGATACGGCTGAAGCGGTGGCTCCGTTTCATGTGCTCGAGGAAGGTGCTCTCGAACTCCTCAGTGTAGCCGCTGATGATTCGGGTGGGGTTCTGTCCAAACACCTGCATCTGGCGTTGGTGCGACTCGCTCATACAATGGCACTTGAATCCGTTCTCGTCGCGGCATTGCTTCTGGCACATCTGGCAGTACCATCGCAGTTTCTGCAAACCTTTAGCTTTGATCCGGTTCGCGATCGCTTTTGGGGTCAGGAATTCGTTCTTTCCCATAAAGAAATTCTGCGGATTGATGACCAAAATTTAGGGGTTTGAATATTAGGGTTTGAGTTTGATTTGGGGATTTCGATATATATGGGATACCGTGTGCCAATAACCTATCAGACAGACACCCCTTATTTTTTGAATAAGCCATTTATATAAATATATAGTAATTTAGAGTAAATTCGATTTAATTATAACAAAAAACCATTTAATTTCTCAAAATTAATTCTTTTAGGAGAATGATTGATTCATTACCCTTTGATTATATTAAGGTTCTTAATAGAGAAATTTTTAATATTTCAAGTTCTAAATTAAATTTTTTATGAATTTTCAAGTTTTAATTGAAAATTTATTTTTCGAATTGTAAATCAATAAATAAAATATTTTTAAATTCTGAATTGTGAATACTTTTTTTTTTTTTTACCACTACTTCTTGATCATGAGACCATAAAAAGACACACTTTATGCGCATTTATAGCCTTTCATTTATAGCCCAATGCAAAATCAAATGTATGAATATGATACACTGAATATAGGCCCAAATTTTATCAGATTAAATCCAACAAAAGCAACACTAATTTTACTTTCTACATTTTAATTGAGATGTCAACCATCAACATTAAAACTACCAAGATGAGTCAGAGTCCATAACAAAGAGTGAAATTCATACACCAGAAAAAAGAAAAAAAAAAGTTACTCCCACATTATGAAAACCAATTTGGAGAATTGTAAAATCGCCATAAAATTAATGGGTAATTGCATGTGTGAATGTTTGACTAAGGTAGTGACCGTACCTCTGTCCTTCTTTTTTTTTTTTTTTTGAGTTCAGTACCTCTGTCCTTCTTGAAACTTAAGTGCAATAGAATAGAGTGGGCTATGTTGTAGTAATTACTAGTAAATAGTAAATAGTAAAACAACACAACACACCCCTCAATTTAATTCTATCACACCCCCCTTCCATCAATAAATGCAAATTTGGTACTATTCATTATGCCTGACTACACTTCTCTACTCGAGCAGATGCATAATGCATAGCATATGTAAGTATATTTTATAAAGAGAAAAAATCTGAAATACCCCATTTCCTTATCTTACATCTAAAAAATGCCCCATCTTATGAAATCATCCAAGAAATACCCCAAGGACATTTTTCTGACATGTTTTCGAATCTTGTTGAAAACTTTTGTGAAAAAGTTGTAAAATTCAAACCAAAATTTTTTTGAAAACACAAATATGTTGTCTTATCCCATCCCTACTCAAAAAAAAAAAATAAAAAAATGAGAGAATATATTAAGTATATGGTGCCGACCGGGAAAAAACAAGAAAAAGGGTTGGAGTCGGCACCGTCACGGTGCCGACCGTGTCAGGCACGATTAGTAAAAATATTGAATTGATTAGTGCAGTGTACTGCAGTGAGGTAACATCAATTCTGCGTACGATTAATTTCAATTTCACTGTATTTTTCAACAAATGAATTCAGTATTCACGAGCATTTCACTGTATTTTTCAACAACTGAATTCATTGTTCATTGATTTAGTCCAAAAAAAGGCTATCAGCAAGCCTGCCAATACTGTACATTTATAGTAACAACTCATCCAACACAACTTTATCAAATGAAAATGCCCTAAATTATTGTTGAAAATTACATTATTCATACAATAAAACAAAAAAAATTGCAATTAAAAAAAAAAAACCGGTAGGCATCGTGAAAAAATCGGTCATCACCGCTAATGGACCGGTAGGCATCGTGAAAAAACCGGTCATCACCGCATTAAAAAAAAAAAAGGTGTATGGGATGCAGACCGGTTCAAACCGGTCATCACCGCAAATGGACTGGTAGGCATCGTAAAAAACCGGTCATCACCGCCTTTTAAAAAAAAAAAAAAAAAATGCTATTTGGGTCGGCACCGCCGGTCTGAACCGGTCATCACCGCCAAAAACCGGTGGGATCCAATTTTTTTTTTTCTTTTTTTAAACACAATCAAGTTTTAAAAAATAATTTCTCCTAATTAAATGCAAATCATCACCAAATGATTGTCTTGATTGCATTTTTAAACACAAAAACATGTCAGATATTGTACTTTGGGGCATTTCTTGAATATGTTTATAAAAAGGGGTATTTTCATTACATGTTTTATAAAATAGGGCATTTTTAAACATTAACAGTTTTATAAATTCATAATGACTCATCAAAATGAGAGAGAATAAAAGATATTACATATGCTATGCATTATGAAGATATTAACTAACCAAATATGAAGGTGAAGTATCTAATTGAGAAAAAAAAAAAAAAAAAAAAAAAGGAAGCCACAACCCCTTCATCTCTCTCTGAATTATAAAACCAAATAATTGTGATTATTTGAAACCAAACCATGCAAACAGAAGCATTATTTTCTAGAGAGAGAGAGACAGAAATAGAGGAGTACTGCCAAATATGGTTTCATCCACTCCCTCATTTATATGTTCACTACTTACTTTCTACCACATTGCCATTTACAAAAACTAAAAATATTGAATTTCATATTAGAAAGGGTGAATTGAAGAAAATAATATATGCCACCATAAATCCCTTTGGCTTTGACATATGTGAAGAGGCAATTAAGGAATTATTTTTAACATATACGAGTCAAGAAATAAAATAATGGAAACTTATTAATTTAAAACCAACAATACCACATTAATATTAGAATTTTAATTAATACGAGTATTATAAATGTATTTGTGGATGACTGTAAAAATGTAAACCCTGACACGTGGCACCCCCCAATACAAACACCCTACTTACCCTCATTTATATGTTCACCGGTGACACCCTCTCTTCTTTCTCGTCTAATAAATACCCTCACCACCTTCCCTATCCCCCTTTCTCTCTCTACTCTCCTTCTTCCATTCAACCATCTACAATCTCTCTCTAAATTCCCCCTTTCTAATTCTCCCCCACAATGTCTGCGGCACCGCCACCGCCACCGCCCACACCCTTCTTCGACATCACGCAAATGCCACAGCTCCCGCCGCCCTATGCTGATACCTCCCATTCCAACGTCTCATCGTCTTCTATTGTCATTGTCATTATCGTCGTAGCTTCCGCTGTCATCATCTCCGCCTCCATTTATCTCCTCCTCCACCTCCTCTCCAACCGCCTCCGCCTCCACCACACCTTCTCACCCACCAACGACGTCGTCCTGCGCCGCGACTCTTCCGATAGCCACCAGCAATACCACGCGCCGCCGCCTGCAGGCATGCTCGATTCTCTCCCGCTCTTCACGTTCCGTTCGATCACCGGAAACCTCACCGGTGGAGACTGCGCTGTGTGTCTGTCCAAATTCGAGCTGCATGATCAGCTCCGCCTGTTGCCAATCTGCTGCCACGCGTTCCACGCTGCCTGCATCGACGCCTGGATCGCCTCCAATCAAACATGCCCTCTCTGCCGCTCCGCTGTAGTCGCCTCTGACTCCGAGGTACTCGATAAAATCCAACCCGATCCGAACCGCGGCATTAGCAGCGGCAGTTTCCGGATAGAGATCGGGAGCGTCAGCCGCCGCCGTGGAGGTGCTCCGGAGCCGGCTGAAGGAGAGCGACGGTCGTACTCGATAGGCTCCTTCGAGTACATTGTTGATGATAACGGATACGAGGTTTCTATAGGTTCCATCGCTCATCGAAGGGGAGCTTCCGACTGCACCTCCGCCGACAAGGAATCTTCGGTCGGAATTCCGGCGCAGGAGGCTCTCGCAGCGGAAGTATCGAGATCCAACTATCAAGATCCTCACTTAAAATATACATCCACTTTTCTATTTTTCTTTTTTCAGTATACCCTAGTCCAAAAAACCAATATGCTAATATATTGGCCACCCTAAGGTACAATAAACCGTGAGTACTATCAATCTTTTTGTATTGAAACCTATCCAAAAGTTCTTTACTACTTAGGATTTGACCACCGCAAAAGACTTTAAAAACAGTACTAGATTCTAAGTCATGGCGTGCAGTAGGATCAATATTGGCCTTTCCAAAATTCAAACCAGAAATAAGGGCGAATTCACTCTGTGAAAACATGATATCCTGCCCACTGACTCTAAACCTTAACAACTCTGGATTATTTGACTGAGTCTCATGACTAAATAATTCAATTAATGATAGAGACGAACTAAGTCCATTTTCCGACCAATCCAACCAATGTCCAAAAATCCCTGCCCGAAACTCATTAACCAATGCCTCTTGTCCTATATCAGATAATGTCTTTTTAATGATATCTAAGACCTTACATTTATAATATAAATTAGTCTTAGGTTTACTTCCATGGACTTCATATCGAATATAGGCAGCCTGCAGCATATCAAAACCAAACTAACTAATTCAATAAAAATAAAACACAAAAACAGCGAAAAAAACATGCACGCACGGTTCATATGCATATACACAGTTCAAACATATAAAACAGGGAAAAAATGGACGAAATTCATATGCACGGTTCAACACATTCGAAACAAACATTAACCAACCAATTCAAGGCAAAAAAAAAATAGAACAAATTCAATACAAACCACAACAATGCTCATATCAACATGCCCGATCCAATCAGTTTTTTTTAAATGAAGATGATACCTGTGCAGACATTTCGTTGGTTGTTCGTGTTCAGTTCGCCGGTCGCCGGTGGGTGGTGTTCGGTTCGCCGGTGGTTCGCAGATGGGTGGTCGTTCAAACAGACGTGCGAAGGGAAGCCTATTCGAACTCCTGCCGGATTTGTGTGTTTTCACGACGAATTTTTAGGTTAATTCGATTTGGAATTGAAAAGGGATGGAAGTAAACGCGAATTCCATCTGGGAAGTCCGATTTCCATCCGAAATATCCGAGTTCCATCTCAATTTAATATACTTCCAGCCCAATTTCAATAAAAAAATATTTTAAATAAATCTGGATTTTATATAGTTTTAATCCGAATTCCATCCCAAATACCCGACTTCCATCTCAATTTTATATACTTCCAGCTGGATTGCTATACTTCCAGCCTAATTTCAATAAAAAATAAATTTAATTAAATCTGTATTTTATATATTTTTAATCCGAATTCCATCCGGATTTTTCCGAATTCCATCTCAATCTTATATACTTCCTGCTGGAATGCTAGACTTCCAGCCCAATTTCAATAAAAATTTATTTTAATTAAATCTGGATTTTATATATTTTTAATCCAATTCCATCCGAATTTATTCGACTTCCATCTCAATGTAATCCACTTCCATCTGAATTGTTCCACTTCTAGCACAATTTCAGTAAAAAATTATTTAAATAAATCTGTATTTAATATATTTTATGTTCAACTTCCATTCGAATTTATTCGACTTCCATCTCAATTTAATCTACTTCCAGCTTGATTGTTCCACTTCCAGCACAATTTCAATAGAAAATTATTTAATTTAATCTGGATTTAATAAGTAAATAATTTTTTCCAGATTTTTCCGTTTTTGATTTAATAGATTTTAATCCCGACTTCCAGCCGGATTTGTTCGAGTTCCAACTGGACGGACATTTCCAGCCGAATTTATAATATTGCACAAGAAATATTATATTTAATTATTTTCTATTATCTGCAAATAAATAAAAAAATGAGTTGAGTCAAAAAAATAATAAACAATGCAGCCGTTACATATTTCACAAAAAATAAGAGAAGTGATGTTGTGATTAAAACATTTTAACATAAAAAAAGTACACTTTTGCTATTTTGTGGAGTTTTTCATAAGGCTTGCTATACATTGGTTTTGCTTTTTAAATTTTGCTATTTCAGATTTTACCTCTTTTAAAAATATCCTGAAAAATATCTTAGTGAGATAGGATTATTTATTGACTTTGTGTAATTAAATTCTAAAGTTATAAGAAGTAAAACAAAGGGTCACCTTAATTTATATTTAATGTGGGTTTTGTATTGTTTGTGTAGTGGGAGTGGTTGCGAAATTAAGTCGTATTTTCCCTTCATATGATATGAGATGGCCACAGTTATCGTTAATCTTTGCTTATGAAATGGCAAATTTAGGTCAATATCTACACGCATAAATTAGTTTACCAAAACGACCAAAAACTCATCACACCTGCCTTTCTCTCTCTTTTCAATACTCTAATTACCATTATAATGACAAAGAAGAAGATTTTAATTAAATGACTATTAATCCTCGTTTTTTTTAGACTTGCGGTCCAACCACTATATATATTGTCGTAACCAATTCTATTAAACATACACTTCATGTAATGACATTTTCATGCACATTTCTTTAATTCCTATTATTCTAATTCATCCATGGACCATCGTCGTACATAATTGTCGATCCTATATATGGCAATGGCATTGTTAGTTTACGTAAAAAGAGATTTACAACAAAACCATTTGCATATGAAACTGTAACATGTTTTAGTAAATAATTAATTAATGTATTAACTTAAATTGCATCCATCCCCAAAATGTATCACATTATGAACCTTAAAGTTGTTATAGCCTAGTAACAAATTATCAGCAACATCCTATATAGTGAGAGCACATGTATCGTATATGTCATCCAACAACCTATAATTTTTTTTAAGCCCAAAAGATAGTTAAATTATCAATTCAAGATCCCGAAAGATGATTTGTCAATCAATGACCCAAAAAAATCGAACAATTCTCAATCCAGGACCTGATATTGAAGTCTTGGATTGAGAATTGTACGATCTTTCGGGTCCTGGATTGAGAATTTTTGTGATCTTTCAGGTCCTGGATTGAGAATTAATTTTTCGAATCCTGAATCAATAATTAAACTATCTTTCGGGTCCTGAATTAATAAAACTCCTTTTTTTATAACATTAAAATATTGTACGTTGGGATCGGGCTGCTATATCGGATACAAATTATAAATGAGTAAACAGTAAATATTGCATAAGATTTACCTGGTCTGACAATAGCGTTTGAGCGATTACTTTAATTTGTTATGTTTTAGTTTGCAGGGTTACAATACAAAAGATAAATATTTAAATAATCCTACATGATGACGTTGCACTCCGCTCGCACGAGTTTTGCTCTGCTTGCCAGCTCGTTCTGTTTTGTAATCATCTACCTTTTGACCTTAATTTTTAGTGACATATTACTTCCGTCTTGGATGAATTGTCCATTTTATTTTTGACATTAGTATATATAGAGAAAATTAGTATTTTATTAATAAGTATGTACTTCCTCCGTCTCATTATATTAGGCACACTTTCCTTTTCGGTTTGTCCCGTTTATTAGACACATTTCCCTTTTTGGCAAAAAATTAACAACACTTAATTATGTTTAGTTAAAGTTTAAATGACATTTCTACCCTTATTTTCCCCCCTATTTACAACCCTACCCTTACCCTTCTCAAACCCTAATCTATCGATCATTTCCCTCATTCTTTGCTCTTGTGCGCCGCATCTTCATCTCCCTCACTCTCTACGGCCGAACCTCCGCCGCCCTCCTCCCTGATACTCTGAATCGTCCGCCCCTCTCCTCTCTCAAACCCTAATTTAACGATTGCCCTACATCGCGATGATGACACCCGTGTACCCTCTCCCTAAATCATCTGCCGCGATGATGTCCCCTCTCCTTAGCCCTTCTGTTCAGCGTGCTGGCGGCGACCCCGACGGTGGGGTTGTTGCCGCCGCTGCCGTGACGGTTCAGCGTGCAGGCGACGACTCCGACTGTGGGATGCGGCCAGGCGACAGCTCCGGTGATGGTCTCGTTTGGATTCAGAAATCTTGAAGCCAAACAATTCGACAAGTTTTGGATTTGTTGAAAAAAATTCATACATTTTCTTCTACATTCTGAAATTTCAGTTCAAAAATTTTAATTTGGATTTGGATTTGATTAGCTGAAGGTTGTGAGGGAGACAATGAATTACATGGTGGAGGCTTGGAAGGCGATGGGGTTGTGGCAAGCGATGGGGTGGGGGTGGCGGGGGCTGTTGACGGAGATGGGGTGGAAGGAGGCGGCGCCACCGGCACGAGAGTTGGGTTGGCGGTGGGAGAGACTGCCGAGCCAACTGCCCTTTCTTTTTCTTAATTTTGTCATTAACATTACTTTATTAATATTTTATTCATTAATCACTCTTTAAATTATGTTTTTAATTTTCTCCTTGGTTTCTGTGCCATCTCCCTCCGTGCCTAATATAATGGGACGGAGGGAGTATTAATTTTCCATTTTAGGTAAATGGATAATTAAATGAGACGAAAAAAAAGGTAAATGAATAATTAATGTGGTACGGATAGGAGTGTATAATTAATATTAACAAATGTGTATAAAAAATTTATTTTAGTATATGAAGGCTGTAGTGATTGTGGTGAAGTATATTAGGGGTGTGCATGGTTTGGCCGAAACCGGCCGAATCGGCCAAACCAAATTAATTTGGCCGGTTTGGTTGGTTTGAGAAAAATAATTGGCCGAGTTGGTTTGAAAAAAATCTCAAACCGGATGATTTGGTTTGGCCGATGGTTTGAAGGATGAAACCGGCCGTATAAATAATATAATTTTAAATATAATAATGATAATAAAATATTATTAGATAGAAAGCTAAAATATCAATTATATTGATATATATGTTCGTTGCTTATCTCAAAAAATCAACTTATATTTAATTGTTCTTATCTCATATTTATAATTAATGACGAGCGAGACATATTTATATTAGTTTTATTTTGTGTATCATTCTTTTATTAATAATTAATAATCAAATTGATATATAAATTTCATTGTTTGCAATATTATTAAATGAATAATCTTCAAACCGTTTAAACCGGCCGAACCAAACCGTTTTAATATGGTTTGGCCAGTTTGGTTTGAAATAATTATTTGGCTGGTTTGGTTTGTAAAAATTTCAAACCGTACCTATTGGTTTGGTCCGTATTTTACCCCTTAAACCGGACCGTGCACACCCCTAAAGTATATGCACAGGGAGAGATAATGACAAACCAGATGTATAATGCACACTTTCTTGTTCCTAGGTTTATTCACACAAAAAATATATAATGTTGTTGGAAATTAAAAGTAAGAGCCTTTAAAAAAAATAGTCTAAGTATAGTAAGTTAGAGAAAGTTGGTTCTACTTCACGCATCATTGCCTCTCTTTCTCCCCATACATAAAACTAAACCCACCAAACTTTTTTCTATTATGAATAAATATTATAATGCCCCTTTGCAGGAAAAATGTAAGAAACAATGCAGTATGAAATTCGTTTGCATAATTTTAAAATTTAAATAGAATCCCTATATCCCATTAAAATGTTTACTTATGCAACTGATAGTGTGATAATGTTGCAAGAAATCCTTGAAAATTTTGGTAAAGACTAAAGAATCATAATATCAGTTACAGATCATTGAATGAATGGTGCAACCATTGTCCATTTTAATGAAGTTCATCTGCAACATTTCATTTTAAAAATCTCAAAATAATCCCAAACAAATCAACAGCAAAAGTATCAACACACACAAAATCAAAGCAGAATTCTTGTGTCCACCACTGCAAGAAAGGCTACTCCCACTGTAACACCCACTCTTCTGCTCAATTCCTTTACCCAAATCTTGAAGAACAAACGTACCATTTGTCTGACTGCTGCTGAACAGAACGCACCAAATGTAAGGCCCTTTATGCTTATGCCTCCCAATTATGCCGACGCCCACTTCACCAATCGTCCTGTTCCTCAACAGAGAGACCGCCTTGTGATCTCGAACAAGGACATCTGAGAATGCTTCCGGTGCCTGATGATACTTCTGATGGCACCCCAAGATGAGGCCGGATATGGTTCCAAGAGTTGGGAGCTCCACTCCACAATTGGGTGCAAAAACTTCGGTGAAGTCATCCTCCATTGGTTGGCAATGTATGGTGTTGTTGCTGCTGCAGTTCCCCTTGCATTCTTGTGCATACTGAAGAGCAATGCAGCCGAGGCCGGGGCTGCTGCTTAGCTTGGGAAGCTTCTGGGCTGTTCGATTATTGTTGATGATGTCGACAAGATCATTGGCAGCATTGCCTACAACATTGGATGCAAGACAGTTAGTTAGAAGCTTCACCTTCTTACACATTGCAGAAAAGGAAACTGTAAGAGGGAAAATGTCCAAAAATTACAATCCTCTTTTGGAGCTGAGCTATCACTTTATATTGACAGAGGATTGATTATCATTACATGTGTAACATTCTTGTAAAGAGCTTTGTTTTTCCAAAAACCAAGAATTGGGTTTGTTGAGTTAAGATAATAATACACTTGAGGGGCTTTCAATATACAGAAGTGGAGCATTATCATCAATTCACCAACACTCTCATTCTAAGACAGAATTTAAGAATGGGAGCATGTCAACAGTTTACCAAACTCTCTAAACCTTAATCTCTAGTACCAAGTAGTGCAGAATTTTAAGAAGCATGAAGCAGTTTCCAAAAAATTATTCATAACATATACATACTTAATTTTTATTAATCAAATGCACAATTTCAATGTTACAAATATCAATTATCAAACAAGATTCATATAAACTATACCAAAAAACGAATAATACATCAATCACGAATTAGCAGGAAACATAAATTGGATAGTAGATTCAAAAACTGAAGTTCAACATCATCATTCAATTTCAAGTTCAAAAACTCACAAATCCATACTTCTACCATCAACTACATTAAAGTTAACATAATTAAAAACCACAAGTTCTAAAAATCAGAATCCTCATCTGTATCATCAGCACAAGCATCATCTATATCCCCTTCCCCAGCCGAAGATATTCCAATATCTTCTTCTTCTTCCTCATCGAACAAATGAGATTGTTTGGAACCAGAATTGGATGCAATGTCTTTTCCTTTGCCATTTTGTGCACCATCATTACTTGCCCTTGAAGATATTCTGGTCATATAAGATGGCTCTTTTGCAACAAAAACTCTAGCCATTGTCCTCAAAGTTGGATTATCATCATCAACCCCCTCCTCCTCCATCTTTCCCATCAACCACTCGTTGCTTTCGTCAATCTCACTTAACAAAATTGGATCAATGGTATCCTTCAATTGAAAGCGACGTGCTAGCTCACGATTGACTTTCACAAATACCGTATCATAGAGACGACTTTGTGCCAATCTATTTCTCTTCTTTGAATGTAACTATTGAGAAATAAAAATTTATCAATACAAGTTCAAACTTTAAAGCAAGAAAATAATTTGTAATTAGAAAACATACATGTTGAAATATACTCTGATTTCTTTTACAACGTGTAGCACTACAGGTAAGGCTAAGAACTTGCACGGCAAATTTTCTCAAATTTGGAGCTGAGGACCCAAATGACATCCACCACTCGACTATTGAAGATTAACAAAAAATAAATAAATAAATAATCAGTAATTAAATAATATACATAATTTAAATTGGAAAGTTTGTTACCAGGCGATTGTTTCTTTCGTAGTCTTATGGCCATTTCCTGACCAAAGAGTCCTGTGGCCTTTTGATAAGCACTCAATTCATCAAGAATCTTATCTTGAGTGTCTAAATCGAGAATCAACCTTTCTATGCAACTATACAATCCTTTCAGGACCTCAGGACAGTCATCAATTGAGGGATTATCATAATAGATTTCCGGATTTAAATAATAACCGGCTGCATGTAAAGGTTGATGCAATTGACACTCCCATCTTCTATCAATTATTTCGAAGACTTTTTTGAAGTTATCTTCTTTGTTATCAAAACTGCTAGAAATAGCCTCTTTAGCCCCATCCATCGCCTTATAAATATATCCCATAGGTTGTTTCTTCTCTCCCTCCACCATTCTGAGAACTTTTACTAACGGACTTGTGAGCTTGAGGGCATAAACAATGTTATTCCAAAATGATTCTTGTAGCACATAACTCGTGACCTTCTTTCCCCCAGCTTCCTTTGACCATTTGCTTGTAGTCCAATCTTTAGAGGTCATCATTTTTCTCAAATTATTTTGGTGCTTATGCATTTGAGAAAGAGTGATGAAAGATGTTGCAAATCTGGTAATGGCTGGCCGAAATAAATTTCTTTGATTTGTGAACCTCCTCATCATGTTCAAAACCCCCATATGATTATTATACATATAACCATTAATGAACATTGCTTTCTTCAAAGCAATTTTCGCCTTCGGGATTTTTGTTCCAATGTCTTCTAGCATAAGTTCAATGCAATGTGCCGCACATGGTGTCCAATAAAGATGTGGTCTATTAGCCTCAAGCAACTTCCCTATTAAATATAAAAAATATTACTATTTGAAAAGAATAGAAACAAATTAAACTATAAAGTAAGATAAGAAATCAAGCACTCTTACCGGCCATAGCATAGTTTGGCGCATTATGAGTTATCACTTGGACTACGTTCTCTTCCCCAACTTCCTCCACTATCAAATCAAGCATACGAAATAAAAGATTGACATCTTTTGTAACTTCAGAAACATCTAAAGACTTGATGAAGACCGAACCCTTTGGAGAGTTAACTAGAAAATTGACGATCTCTTTTTGAACAACTGAATCAAGCCATCCATCACACATAATTGTACATCCTTTTCGAGCCCATTCCTTTTTGTGCTCATCAATAAGCGAGAGGGTGTCTTCCACTTCTTGATTCAATAACGGAACCCGTAACTCATACATGCTAGGAGGCTTCATTTCCCGACCAAATTGCGCAATAGATTCAATCATGACTTGGAAACTTTCAGAATTAACAACATCAAAGGGGATTCCATTATCATAAAAAAATCGGGCAATGGCGCGGCAAGCCTTCTCTCTCAATTCTTCTTTGCTCGCATCATTTATTGTTTGTTGCTTTGCATCTTTTCTATCTCTCACAACATCTTGAGAATTAGATGCTAAAAACATGTCCATTGGCCCCTTTTGTGTCAACTTTGCAACAAATTTACTACCTATCCCTTTTGATTTTTTTGGAATATGAGAAACTTGTTGGTCCTCTTCTTCATCATTATCATCATCATCGATGATATTCATCCTTGGAAACATCCCTCTTTCTTTCATTGAGGCCGCCTTTTTCATCATAAAATCTGTAATCTCCTCTCGGACATGTTTTGGGCATAGCTGACATTTAGTTACGCTGGAAAACCCACCAACTAAATGCTGTTTAAATCGATAAACACCGCCCTTGGTTACTTTACCGCAATAATTGCATGTAAAGTTATTCCTATTTATAAGGTCTTGCTTTCCATGTTTTCTAGCAGGATCAATTTTACTTGTGGTGCTGGAGTTTGAAGCTGAACCATCACAAGGAGAACTGGATCCCGAAGCATATTGCGTTCGTGAATCCATCAAACTATAAAGTTATAATATATAGAAACATCAGCAGTTTGAGGAATAAAGAAAGTGATCTAGTCCAGCCTCCAAGATTTCAAAAACAATGGAAAGGATGAACAATATAAAGGGAAAATACATTCAAGGGTAACATGTGTAAATAGAAAGCATAGAACTCCAGATTCTGAATGCTGAAGAGAATACAATCATAGAACAAACCTAACTTAGAAAGGGATGAGAAATATGGATAAGAGAGATGCATAGAGACAGAATATAGAAAACAATATCTTAGCAGATAGTACGTGCATGCTCAGACCTCAGAGTCAGGAATAGTAATTTGAGAGAAGGTCGCGGCCGGCGGGAGTAGGGTTCGAACCGGTGAAGGCGCTGCGATTTAGATTTGAGAGAAGGTGGCGGCAGGCGGGAGCGATTCAAATTTTAGTGATGGTGGCGGCGGAGGGGAGAAGGTTTCGAACGGTGTAGGCGCTATTGATTGGAGCAAAATTGTTGCTTTGGTTGGGTGAAGGTGACGATTTAGGGTTTACAAATTTTTTTTTTATAATTAAATCCTATTTTCTTTAATCGCGTCGCACCAGAAGGCGGTCGCATCAGACCGCATCGCGCCTCACATCGCCTCGCGCGCATTGGACCGCCTCGGGCCAATTTAAGAATTCGTCTCAAGTTATAGGAGTACTATTCTTGGGTTAATTAACCAAATCGTGAGTCAAACTATTGTCGCAAAACACGCGCACAAAATTAGCAAAAGAAGAATATTATTGAAGGCACAGAATGAAAGATAGGCAAGATTAATTACCATGATTCTTGGAGCAAACAGAAGCTGGCTGTAGAAGAACATAACAGAGAAGTATGAGGTGGAAGCTGCAATGAGATGCCATGGCCTTCAACAGCAGTTCAGAATAAATGTTATCAAGGCAGGTTAAGATTTAAGAAAGTTGGGTTTCTTTTTTTTTAGTAGATTAAGAAAGAGTGGTCTGCGCTCAAAAAGGGATCTTTTATCTCCAACAATGGCAGCATTGATGGTTATATTAAATGGGAACGAAGAAAATGGGGTCGTATAGTTTTTCTTGGAAAGAAGAAAAGTTAGAGTGGATGTTGGGATTGAGGACAAAAGCTGTGTGGTGGCCCCAAAAGGCCAAGATTTTGATCCCCTTTCCCTTCCCTTCCCTTGATTTCAAATGTAAATGAAATGGAGCCAAGTTCCATTTAAACTTATAGTTTGATACAATATCAATTGAAGATTATTTAAATTAAATAATGTTGGGATCAAATGTTTTGATGAGTTAGTGAAAAACTATAGTAAGCTATAATCATTGTATAAAGTCGACTTAACTAGAACTCATCCTTAATTTTGATTAGTCTAACTTAATATAAGTGTTGTAATAATTTAAAAAAATTTAAAAATATAAATAATCAATTGAGATGAATTGAAACTACTATAAATCATCTGTCTTATTAACATTATGTTTTACTTATTTCAAAAATAAAATATATATTTAATAACATTATTATATTATTATATATATAATCCGCGCAACGCGCGGGTTGGAATCTAGTATGGGTATAAAGCATTCTAACAAAATATATACTCCCTCCGTCCCAGATTAATAGTCTCATTTGCTTTTGACACAATAACCAAGGCATGTGAGTGTAGAATGAGTTGAGTGGAATTAATATTTTATTGTTGAGTGTGAAAAAGTTACCCTTTTTAAAAATGGGACTATTAAAATGGGACGGAGGGAGTATATATATATTGTCTGTTTGACAGGCCCAGACCGTGGACCCGAATCCATTTAAGTTCTGGCATAAGACGGAAGTATCTAGAAGGCTATCGAACAACCAGTCGCGTCGTCACACGTGGCTAATTACCCCTGCATTGTGGGTTGTACTCAAAACGGTCGAGAGGAAGGAAGTACTGCAGTGTACAACACCTTCACTGCCCTAAGTTTCTCTCACCTGCTTATCCATGGCGATGACATCTTCTTTCAGTTTCATTACCTCATCTAAACCCTTTCACAGACCGGGTTTCCCCTCTCTCTCAACCATTCCACCTGGTATGTCGTTTTCAGCTGTCTCCATTTTTCTTCAGATTTTGGTTTGACCGCTTTTTTTCTGGTTCGCTGATTCAATTGTTTGCTCGCGGGTGATTTGTAGGGTTTTCCCTAAGTTTAAAGAGGAGCCACTTGAAAGTGAATGCGATCTCGAAGAAGTACGAGCCCTCTAAGGTTTTTCTTGTCCTCCTCTACGCTTATTTTATGTCGTGTGCGTTTTTAAGTGTAAGACTTGAACATGGAGCTCGGTGCTCGCGGTGGCTGCTCTCTTTCTCTATCTCTCTCTCATGAACGGGACATATAATTGTTTGCCAAAAACTTGTGTTAGCCAGATCTAAACGGTGTATGCTGGTTTTATTATATGGGTTTGAGCTTGGGTTCGTTTAGGCCTGTCTAACCAAGAACTTCCCTAATTGTTTTTGTATGTAGGTTGTGCCACAAGCTGACAGAGTTTTAATTCGGTTGGAGGCTCTATCTGAGGTACTACGTTTTCCCAAGCTTTGAAATTTAGTTTGATTTGGTTGAATGCTGAAATTACAAATTTTGATTTTGCTGTTTAGTCTCCGGGAAAGTGGGAAAACTGTTTTGTGTTTGACATGTGCAGATTCTTCCATTGATTGTGAAACCATTCGTCTGGTTACTTGTTTCCTTGTTGATTAGCATTTATGTGATATTTTCATGCTAAACTCAACATCTTCGAGACAAATGATGCTCTGAAATTTGAGTATGATTTTGTTTTCCTTTCTGCGCATGATCTGTTTTTATCCAAATGCTCGCATGAGGTTCCATGTTCATATTGTAGTTGAATATAGCCATAGGGCCGATTCATACGGCATTACACTTGCATAAATTTTAAGACGAGCATAGACATTGCTGTGTATTTTTCTACAATAGTGCCGCTGTTGCCAATCTCTAGATAACAGCTGCTCATTGTTCATGCAGAAATCAGCTGGGGGAGTTTTACTGCCTAAATCTGCAGTTAAATTTGAGCGGTATCTTGTAGGCGAGGTTAGTTATACTGACTGTAGATGTTCAAGATCTCTATTGTGCATGTTGTTCAAAAGTTTTATTATTAGGACATCCTTGTTTTAATGTCACATTAATTCTTTCATAGGTTCTTGCTGTTGGCACTGATGCCAAGCAAGTGGAGGCTGGAAAGAAGGTAAGTTCCAACTTCAAATTTTTTATTTTATTGCCTTTTTTCATGTCAACGTGTGTAAAAAAATGTTCCTCTAATTCAATTCATCTTGTTGAGACAATTGATTTCAACATGGTTATCATTATGCTAGTTTTAGTGTATCTATCTTTTGCAGTGTTGTATATCCAAGTTGACTGTTTTCTTCTGTGCAGGTCCTTTTTTCCGACATAAATGCATATGAGGTATGTGAG
The DNA here is from genome assembly GCA_026898455.1 of Plectranthus barbatus. Taxonomy (NCBI): domain Eukaryota; kingdom Viridiplantae; phylum Streptophyta; class Magnoliopsida; order Lamiales; family Lamiaceae; genus Plectranthus; species Plectranthus barbatus. The sequence goes on along the minus strand of JAPKLW010000377.1, from coordinate 115,485 downwards.
CTGGATCTTATTGATGTATCATACAAAGCTCGTTATTTGTATCTTATAAAAACATGTGAAAATGAGATTGGGGTTGGAAGACAAATGCATGTGGAATGATGAGAACTAGACATGGCTGTGGGATTGAGATACAACAGTGCTGTTAGCCTGTTACTAGCTCGTAGTACATTCGACTTGGTGAAACTCGTGCATTGTAGATAAGGAGGGGAAGGTTGGCTGGGAATGGCTTACCTTGATGTTTCTTGCATAAATAGGAGGAAAAAAGAAAATATTTGTGTCCTTGGATCTTACTATGATAGTATAGCTTCTGTTCAGCATAGCAGAAACCTTACTGATACCTGTATGCATATATGGTTGGTTGATCAGGTTGACTTGGGAACGGAGGACCGGCATTGTTTCTGCAATGCAAGTGACCTTCTGGCTGTGGTCGAGTAGACAATTTGGAGCTGGAGAGACTCATTTGATGGGACCATGTCCTATAGCTTACAATATGCTTGGTCTTATGCTATAATTTTGACAGCAATATATTGAGAGAGTGATTTATTTGCTTTAGGCCTAGTTGTCATATGAAATTCTTGTGATTACTCTTCTCTCTCTGTTTCTGATTATACAAATGGATTTGTAGTTTCATGCCACATCTGGCACCGACATTTTAGCATTCTCTATGGTATTGATTTGTCGTCCCATTTCTCTGCCATTTGATAATTTTGACGAGGATTTGCTGGCTTTAATAGGAGAAATATGATATGCTAGGGTTAAGGGTATTACTGCTTTATGAATTGGAGGATAAATTATGATTTGAATGATTGAAATTGGTGATCTAATGTAGAAGTTAATATTTCTGAGTGAATATTTTCCTCATTCAAGTGAAGGGATTCTGCTTACATTGTCTATTTACTAGACAACTGGCTTCTCTATATCTGACTTAAAACATTATGTATTTCAATTAATTGTTTCATTAATTTAAATCGATCCCTTTTTCAATCTTGCTGGATGATTCACGAAGTAATTTTGTCGAAAGTTAATATTAATATAATATAAAAATAATTAAAGAGAGTAAAATTTAAATAGATACTTTGGATAAGTTAATATATTATATAATCATTTATAGTCATTTTTTAATCATTGGAAATAATATTTGATTTTTAAAATATTTTAATATTAATTATTTTTTAATTTATTATACACCTACTCCACTTCCTCTCTTTCTGCCGACGATTCACCCACCACCGTCAACCTACATTTTCACCGATTGAAGTTCCAAACCACCGGATTTTGCACGTCCAAACGAAAAAAAAAGCTAATTCCGTCTACTAGATATCTGAGGAACAACCTAAAGCGAACCAGGTACCATTTTTCCACCCATTTTATTGATTTTTTGATTTTTTTTTTTAGTTTTAAACATCCATTTTTATGTGATTTTAGTTGATTATATGTAGACATACCCACGGGCCGGTTCTGGTTCGGCGGTTCCGAAAATCAGGGCCCTGAACCGCCCGCCAAAAGAGGGTGACGGTTTCGGATCAACCCGGTTCCGGGCCGAACCGGCGGTTCAGACGGGTTTTAACTTTTTTTTAATGTATAATTATATATATATTTTGTTTACTTTTTTTTATGTATAAATGTTAAATATTAAATTGTACATTGTATATGTTTGTAATTTTGTTTATTTTATACTGTGTAGTTTGTAGTTGTACACAAAATAATGCATGAATTAATCGTAAATAAATCAAACAAATTATAATTACAAATTTACAATGATGATTGATGAAGGAATAATGAATATTGATTATTTGAATGTACATTTATAATTTATTCAAGTTTGAACTTTGCACTACACAACCAGTGATGTAAATTAGAAGTTACAACTTACAAAACTAAACAAATTACAATTTACAACTTACAAGTAATAAGTAATTACTTAATATTTAGAAATAATTAATTGAAAATTAAAACTATAAATAAGATTTACATCTAACACCCAATATGTTACAAAAATATTAAAAACTTTGTTATGTTTTAGAATGCTATTTAATATTTTATTTTCAATTTTTTATTTTGAAATTTCGCTTTGATACTATGCAAGAAAGATAGATAAAATATTTTTATCTATATTTCTTGCTTAGTACTAAAGCGAATTTTGAAAACAAAAATTTGAAAATTAAATATTATACAACTTCTATAACTTAAATTTTTTTAATGATTTATAACAAATTCGATGAGAGAAGTGAAGCATGAATATATTTTTAATTTTCAAAAAAATTATAAAAAAAACTTTGATAATATTTACTATTTACATAATTACATTATAATTAGGGGGCGGGGAGGGGTTAATTGAAAGGGCTTGCACTTAATTTTTTACCTTAAAATTAAGTTGTCAACGTATCCCTTACCGCAGGGAATCAAAGCCCACTTAGTTCGCTTATCTTACTTACCTTTACGGCTTTACGACTCTAATAGGAGTCGAAATCCGCATCTACAAGGCCATCGTTTGCGTTGGTGCTTACACTAGTGTCGAAATGGTAGACTTTCTCGTCGTCGATGATGTATTTTCAATCATTCTCTTGAGCTTTCATCTCTGCTTTTGTTCAGTCTTTAAGTAATATTTGGGCTTCAAGGTTTTGAGGAGTCAAGTTCGATCGCCGCTCATCCAAGACATATCATCCAATGCTAAATGCTTGCTCCACCGCCCATCGAAGTCGGGACCGCAAAGTACTCCTTCACCATCATGCACAATATCAGATTTTGTTGTTGTCGCCTCGACCACCAAGTCAACAAATTCACTTGGTTATCATCCGGCAAACAATCACCAACATACTTTTCCAACAAATATATTTCTAGTTCATTAACTTGTGAGGCACTAGTCTCTAAAGTGTTTTGTGTCACAATTCTTTGTAATTTTGCTAAAAATAGATTAAAACTAGAGGAAGTACTAGTAGAGCTACCAAAATGTCCACTATGTGATTGTGATGATTGAGATTTAATGTTTTGCACTAAGTGATCATAATCCCTAGAATAAGCATCATAAACTTCTTGTAAAGTAATCTTAAGATTACTTTTAATGTCTTTGGCGTTAGGGAGCCCTAACTCTACACAAGTCATTAAGTGATGCTCTTCATCACCTACATAATCAAGAGAATAAAAACAACAATAATATGATTCTATTAAATTACAAACACCAACATATTTCATACTAGAATCAAAACATTTGACAACCAAAAATACATTGGGAATTTGCCTAAAATATTTAAGTCATTTTTTGGTCATCTCATAAACAACATATTTTAAATTATCACGAGCACTGCAAGCATTTAATTGTGCAGCAATAAAACAAAAATGATATAAAACACGTGGAGAAGTAAGATAATAAACACCCGATAAATCTTTAGTTGCATTACAAAAAACTTGTAACAATTCATCCAACTCAAAACATGCATCCCAATGACAATAAAATATTATCATCATCATCAACTTCATTTCTAAAAAACTCAACTAATTGATCTTCATATGCAAAAGTAGCATTTAACATTTCATAAGTAGAATTCCACCTAGTACTTACATCGGTAGGGAAACGTTTTGGTACTAAATCTCTAGTTTTACAATATTTAGCCCATTTTTTTGCTACTTTAGGTTTATAATGTATATAATAAAAACAATTTCTAATATGTTCAATTGCATCACTAATAACTTGCATGCCATCTTGTACACCTAAATTAAGTATATGACATATACATCTACAATGAAAATATTTACCTTGAAAAGTCGGATTTAATTCGTCAAGTAGTTCCCTAACGGCGGCCGTATTAGCACTAGCATTATCAAATCCTATCAAAAATATTTTTTATGTATTTTATATTGATTAGAAATTTTTATAATTAATCTAGCAATATTATGCGCCGTATGATCTTTATTAAATTTTCTATATGCAATTATTCGTTTATTTAAAGTCCATGAATTATCTATGACAAGTTATAACTATATAATAGTTTTTAACAATATAATCCATCCAAATATCAGAACAAATAGAAACTCTGTGATCAAGTTTGCGCAAATTATTTCTTAAATTTAGTCTATATTTTCTAACTAAACTTCTAATAGTCCTAGTCATAGTTGTACGTGCAATTCTTTTAGCGGCGGGATGATAATATTTCATAACAGTTTCAAAATGAAGCTATCGGCAAATTGAAATGTTAAAGACTCAACACATACAAATTTAGTCATTTCTTCTTTAGCGTTAGTCTCATTAAAAGTAAAAGCATAATGAGAAGGATGATTACTACTTACTTGAGAAGAAAACATAGGGCCGAGTTGAGTTTGAGGGATACCTTTCTCTCGTGGATGCTTGTGAAGTATGTGACGTCGATAGGTACCGTAGCCACCGCCGGCGGTAAATTTATATTTTTTATCGTAATAATTGCAAAAAAGATCGAATTGCTCGGGCATATCTCTTTTTTTATTTTTACACTTAACTTTACGAAAATGTTTAGTAAAAATATTAGACTTTAAAACTTTACCTTTCTTACCTTGCATTTGAGTTGCCTCCTCCTCCTCCTCCTCATCGTGTGTTGGTTCTTCTTCGCCTTCATTACCTTGACTTCCGCCTCCTTGTAAGACGTTAGCTAGCATCTCCTCTTGTTTCCTCAATAGATGTGCATCATATTCCTCAAATTGTTGTTGTTGAGCAAATGTCTCATTATCAAATATAGAATGAATGACACTTTCATGATGAGAAGAAAAATGATGATGGGTGGAAGGAGTGGGATTAGATGTATCATCATTTTTCCTAATATTGTTGAAAGATGAACGACGACGAGATGATGAACTAGTACTATTACCCCCCTACCCGTTGCTTTTCCCTTTCACTTGGCATGAGATGATGTAGAAGACATGATAAAATTGAAGGAAGAATTAAGAAATGAAGAATGTGAATTTAGGAGACTAAAAAACTATGAAAAACTATACTAATTGAACTTGAAAATTGAGCACAACAGAGCAAATTGAGATTTGAGAATGAGAGGTGTGGTGAAAATGAGTGGTGGGGAGGGGTATTTATACTACAAAAATTTGTAATTTTTGAACATAAAAAAATTTGAAAAAATAGTCGTTGGAACCGCCGGTTCTGGGCCGGTTCGGTGGTTCCCACGGATCTCGAGGTGATTCCGGCCGTTGGATCGTCCAACAGTCATCTCCTTCCGTCGGTTCGAACCGACCCGAATTTTGAAAATTCAATTTTTTTTTAAAAAAATAGGATGAACCGTTGTTCCGCCGGTTCAAAATCAGGAACCGGAACCGACCCGACTGAAAGAGCCCACGATTTTGGTTTGGAAGGTCTCTGCCGATTTCGGGCCGGTTCGCCGAACAGGCGGGCTGTTTCCGGGCTGAAGTGGGCATGTTTGATTATATGTGTTGAAATATGTTTTGTAGTTGATTATTCGTTGATATAGATTGATTATATGCTTTAATTCCGTCGATTTCATGTGTTTATTGTTGATTTTATGTTTTTTGTTGGAATTGTATACATAAAAGCATTATGATTGGTATATTGGGAAACATATACTGGTAATCATTAATAACTTGCAATAAACAACTCCTATCTGAATTAACAATCATACGATGCGAACAAACACATCCAGTTATCTAATCGATAGGGAGATCATACGGTGTGTAAGAGATCACAGAAGATTGTATAGATCGTTCGACCTAGCGAGATATAAACAGTTATCACAGCTGAGACAATTTCTGGTTTGACTGTCGGTTTAGGCTGCGACACACAAGTCCATAAGTGGTTTATCTTGACTGCTTTATGTGACCGGTACATCTCAATGTATTGATAGGATCAACGGTGAGATGAACCATTCTACTTGACATATGAATGAGGAAAGATCTCGGTAACTTGGTCGGATCTAAAGTCTATTGAAAGTTGAGGGGCACACATGGGTTGACTGTCACTTTGACTTGCTATGGTGGAGAGTCTTACATGTACTCGTATATCTGTATCTTGGGTGATGGCAGTTTGTGTGGGGTTTCCTCAGGCTAGATTTAGATAACAATATCCGTTTCAGGATGGTGACATTCCCTGGGAAGCTCACGAGGTTCGTTATGCTAAGTCCTGCAGGCTGAATCATTGATTCAAGCATAAGCGATAGGGGTTGAGTGGTACTACTCAGGAATAATAAGAGATTAGTTAATTAAAGCTAATTGTCATACGCTGAATTAATTAATGAATGTCTGAAACCTTAAATATGGGGATTAACCAAGTCAATGCAACCCGTTCCTAATAACGTGGTAATAAAGGGGTAGGTCAACATTAATTCTCTGGTGGCATGAATTAATGTTTATTAATTAATTATGTTCTGGGTTGAACATGGAATTAATTAATAGGAGGTCCACTTTATTATTTGCATTTGATCTCTGGTCTGGCCCAACATTGCTCAGAGCCCATTAGGGTTTATTAAACCATAATAGCCCATTCTCCAGATCTACATAAATAGATAAATCTCTCATTTTCCCACATAAGTTTGAAGTTTCAAAATCAGAATCCCTAGAGAGATTGAGAGAGAGTGGGCGGCTGTAGATCCGGTAGCGTATCCTCACCAGATTTTCGGATCGAGCAAGGGAACAAATCAGAAGATCAGATATGTAGGAATACCATCGCTTTGATCGATTCCAGATCCAGATCTACACCATCATCGATCTAGATCTGTAGATCAGTTGCTGGAGTCTCAGGGATTCCTTTGAATCTACGAATTAAATTAAGTAGGAGCATGCATAGGGCATTAACTGTTTGTCATGGTATTTGTTTTGATATCCATAAATCGAATCCGGAGTTAAAATAAATGGCGATTCGTGTCGCCTATTGTAGACTCAGTTCCTACATTTTTCATATTTGAATTTGCTGAAATTGGGCGAAGAGCAGTAAACCCTTGACAGATATCGAAATTTCGAAGCAAATCGAGATCTCGACATGCACAAATCGAGATCTCGATTTGTTTCGAAATCTCGATATCGATCGAGTTTAGGTCGATTTTGTATCCAAAGCGAGATCTCAACTTTCATCTCGATGTGCATGCGAGATCTCGACATGCACATCGAGATGGAAGTCGAGATCTCGATTTTTTAAAATTTTTGATTTTAATTCTTTTAATTTTACTTTTGCTTAAATTTTTATTTTCTTTTATTGCATAGTTGGGAGTGGATCAGACCTAGTTTGCAGGACAGTCCCGCGGTCGATGAATGGTTCCCCGTACAATAGAAGAGCTGGTTTGTTTGTAAAAGGTTCTAATAATTTCAACTACCTTAGTAGATTTAAACAAATGATATAATAAATATTTTCGAAAATAAAAATTACTTTAATAAAATTGAATTTGTCTTATAGTCAAAAATAAAAAAGAAAAAAAATAAAAATACTAAATAATTAAAAAACTTATATTTTTATACTTGTGACTTTAGAACACAACCACTTATTTAAAATGAATATTTATATCCATTCCCCCAGTTAAACGTAGAAAAGTTTAGAGCTACATGCATCTTGAGTTCTAGATTGATAGTATCAATCAGAAAAGTTTAGATGGATTTCGATTGGTTTAGGGGTCGTGAAAAAACACACGCAATATTATTTTGGATCGCCTCTGTCAAATCGACCGACCAATTCTTTATTTAATAAGCATATAAATAAATAATAAAAATAATATTGGGTGGAGCAATTTTCGCTTTTTTCCCAATTTCTTTGTAAAATTATTAATTTAGTCTCCACAAAAATAATTAACAATTAACTTTTGTCATCTCATTAAACCCCTTTCCAGTTTGCAGCCAAAGCAAGTTGAAGAAGAAAGTTGGAAAATGGATCGAGAATCGCTGGAGAAGCTACCCGCGATTTTGGTAGTTGGGTCCCCCGGTGTCGGTAAACGGACTCTACTTTCACGTACGCCTACCTATCTTTCTTCCTCTCTGTTTGCGAATTCAAGAATTTTCCTAATTACCGTGTACATGTAGGATTTTGGGATTAGCTTCAGAAAATTATAGAAAGATGGCAACTGAGAGCTATGTTATGCAAAATAGTGTATTTTATTTATGGGATTTAGCTGGGGCCAATGGCTTAGCTAATTTTTTTTTTTATTCACTATTTTTGGAGTGATAACTTTGGTCTTGTAATTGGTAACTAGATGGCCATTGAAACTGTTGTCATCTCTTTATGGCGGATCTCAGTTAGAGAGTTACTCATGGGTTCGCATAATCTCCCACCCTGTTTCCTCATTCCTCTGTAGTGATCCATTTTATTTTATTTTTAATTTCCAAAAGTTGTTTATTTTAATGAATGAAGATTGTGTTGTATAAATGAATACGTCATATTCTAATTCCCAATTCTTAATTATGCTCTTTTGCACTTGTTTTGGACTGGTGAATTTGGTGCCCTACTTCTGCTGTATGGTAATGAGTTTCTGCCCTTAACTAAACATGATCCCGGAAAACTAAATTTTGATAGTTGGATACAGGACTACTGAAGGTGGATTTTGAAGATGCCTCTACATCACCTGATTTATCTGTCCATGGGTAAGTTCAGAGCTTTTGGCTCTTAATAGTAGTTCATAAGCATTCACTTATCATCAATGTGATTTCGTTGTCAGGTGGACAATCAACACAAAGTATTACACAGCAGATGTTGCAGTATGGACTGCTCATCTTTCTGATGAGCTATCCATTGCAAGATTCCCAAATCTTGACCGGGTAGTTGCCCTGGTTATGGTGTTTGATACCAGTGATGTAAGCCAACTCCACCTATTCTGTTTTGTTTTGCATAATCCATTTTTTCATTGATGTGGCTTTGTAGTGGAAAGACTACATCCCTTCTTGATGATGTGTGATATTTTCTTGTTATTCACAGCTCTCGTCTCTAGTTGTGCTCAAAGAATGGGTGTCATGCAATGACATCCAGAATTTGGATATACTGTTATGCATTGGTAACAAGGTGGACCTTCTTCCTGGCCATCCAGCACATGTTGAGTACAAGAGACACTTACTGAAGCTCAGAGAATCCTCTCTCAACACTCAGATGGAGTTCTCGGAGTATGGTATATCTGAGACTGAAGGAAGTAGTTTATTGGGAGATGAAGAGCCATCCTTGGAATTTAAGAGATCGTGCGTAGAATGGTGTCTTGAACATAATATTGAATATGTTGAAGCTTGTGCATCAAATGCTGATTTTGACCAATGTGAGGCCCTCACTAAATCTATTTTTTTGTGCTTTGCTTGATCTGCCTTAGTTGACCATTAGCCCTCACTATTTTTCTGCTTCTATTTTTTCAATAGGATTTGTATTGAGTCAATAGCTTTGTATTATTTTATCTACTGTCACTTCTAGAGTTATAGATAACATTGTTTTACAATGTTTACTTTATGAAGTTCATGCATGTCCAGAATCGTATATGGGTTTGCACGGTGATGGCAGCGTTGTACAATAAACTCGCATTGTGTTACAGGTCTCTCCCTAGATGGTGATTCACAGGGTGTTGAGAGACTTTATGGAGCTCTCTCAGCTCATATGTGGCCTGGAATGTTGTTGAAGTCTGGCGATAAGATCGATGAGCCTTCATTGCCTGAGCAGGAAGGTAAACATGCTAATTTTTTAGGTTTAGTTCGGTCTTAATGTTTTGTTTACATCTATGGTTATAGGGACTACAGAATCATTGAACTCTCTCTGTATATAATGCAGAGTTGTCAGAAGACGATGAAGAATCTGATTATGAACCTGAGTATGAAATATTATCTTCTGGTTCAGTAGAACCATGGGACGACGTAGGATGGAAGGCCGCAGATGGAACTGTTTCTACCTCAGGTAATGGGAGCCAAACGGAAAAGGATCTTGAAACATCGGATAGAAGGATCGAATCAAAAACTATGGGAGTGGATAAGCAGGCGTCAACATCAGCCTCTCAGTTGCCTGAAGACCTCGAGGGTGAAGAAGTGACAAAGGTCCATGAAGCCAACCCAATGTTAGATCTTGATGAGGACAAACCTTATGATTTTGAGGATTTGGAAACGCTGATGTCTGAAATCGGTAACATGCGCAGCGGCTTGAGGTTGATGCCAGATTTCCAGAGGAGGGAAATGGCTGCAAAGCTGGCCATGAAAATGGCTTCAATGTTTGGAGACAGTAGTGGTGGGGAAGAGGAGGAGGAGTTGATCGATTAGAGTGAGAAAATGATGCATTCTCCCAAAGTAAGTTATGTGCCATTTCCAATGTGGTTATTGAAAGTGGTGTTCTACCTAGAGATGATGTGGTCACATTCAGTTTGAGTAATTATATCTATAGACTATAGATAGCCAAACAGGTTCAGGGTTTGAGATTTTATCATCGTTAGAAGAATGTCTTGTGGTAATTTTGGGCTTTCACCAGTGGTGTTAAAATAATAAAATTAACTGCGATAAATATTTCTGAATTGTTAATATTGAACTGTTTGGTACTTGAGCCTTGAACTTTTTCCTAATTTGAAAAATTCTTTCAGATCACGAATCACGCACTCACAAGTAAATTGATTTAATTGTATAAAGTATTTTTTTTATACCTTTAAAATCATAAGAAAGCAATACAAATGCAATCAAGTTTTTTTTTTAAAAAGCAACCTTGTTATATTATTCGATAATATATAAATATTATTTTATTGGATTGGGTGATTAATAGGTAAATCATATTTTTATCAAATTTTAATAAATCGTTCAATATTATAAAGAACGCGACACACATAAATTATCAGCCGGAATGATCGTCTCATTCATCGGAGGGACATCAAACGAGAACGGAATGTGGTGAAGGATTGATGGATCTCAAGCTGACGTAAATGAAATAAATTATTCTCTATTCTAGACCGGCTCCTTTGGTAATCATACTGGTTCAAATGTTTTTTTTTTCTTATTAAATGCATTATATACATTTTATTTTGTATGAAACACCTACTATATTAGTGAAATAATAATACGAAATTAAAATTAACCTATGAAAATGTCACAGAACTTTCATCAAATTACAACTATATCAAATTTATTACTCCATATTTTAATAAAAATATGTTTATTTAAATTTAAATAGTATCTCCGAACACGGTTGGTAGGGGTGAGCAACGGTCGGTTCGGTCTGAAAACCGAACCGAACCGCCCAAACCGCCAAACCTCAAATCTTAAAAAATCAAACCGAACCGCACCGAACCGAATGGGCGGTTTCGATTTGGTTTGGCGGTTTGTACCGAACCGAACCAAACCGCACCGAACCGCATGGTTTCGGTTTAAACCGAACTTTTTTCACCTATTTTTCAAAATGCTTGAATTAAAACATACATTTTCATGTTCCAACATTCATTGAAAATCCAAATACACCAAATATAATCCCACAAGTTCAACAAACAAGTCTAACTCATAAATTCAAATAAACAAGTTCATAAATAATAATTCAAATCTAAGTTCAAATCTATAAAATCATATCCAAACCGCTCGAACCGAACCAAAACCGAACCGAACCGAACCGAACCGCCATATTTTGGTTAAAACCGAACCGAACCGAACCGAAACCGCCGGTTTACGATTTGGTTCGGTTTTTTGTTCGGTTTTGCTCACCCGTAACGGCTGGATTACATTTACCGTTTGGTCAAGGTAAAAGATCAAACAAATTTCAATGGATTTAATCTTTGCACAGAATTGACCGCAACTTTTACCAGCTTCCAGCAACTTTCCTGCTTAGTTTATTTTGAATGCATATATATATATATATAGTAATTGGTGATAATTTTTTGGTCCAGTCACGAAACCTTCACGCGCTGATACACACGGCACACGACTCCTCCCGTTTCGAAAATACAAACGCGCAAACCTACAGATTCACTGCATTCAGCCAAACCCCCATTTTTCTTTTGCGAGATCGGGCACTTCCTCTGTCGGCATAAGGCTGGTAATTCCGGCTTTGAAGGCCTGATCTCGCTCGTCTTTGTTTGATTGACCTGATTTTGACTGATGGCTCCGGTTTCGGCTCTCGCTAAGTACAAGTTAGTGTTCCTGGGAGATCAATCCGTCGGAAAAACGAGTATCATCACTCGGTTTATGTACGACAAATTCGATAACACTTATCAGGTGCAGAACCAAATCTTCGTGAACTTTATGTTTTAGCATTTTTTGAGTTTCATCTTTTTTATTTTTAATTTATAAGTTTAAAAAGAATTGTGGTGCGAATACGGATCTGATCCCCAATATCGTTAATCAGTACTTGGAAGGCAGTTTGCAGGCCTTAAGCATCGGTTTAATTTTTCCGTAGTGCATTATCCTACACTTTCAATGATCCGCTGCTGCGATTGCAGAATTTTGTATGCTTGAGTGATATGATGTTAATCGATGTTCGCAATTCTAAGTATTGCTCGGAGACTATTCTTTTCAACTCTTATTCGCGTTAATTTTTTTTTTTTTTTGTGGTCATTTTTGAGGCATCTTAGTCCATTGATTCACTTGAAGTTATGGTCAAGCTCATTAATAGAGAGAGTTTTGTTTTCAGGGATTCCATGAGCAGGTGTTTTTGTAATTTTCTATATTATGTTTTTTTTAGACGTCAATCGACAGTAATTCTAGTTGCATCGGAAAATTAGAAACCAACTGCTCCTCTTGGACTTGATGTAATCTGCACTAAACTTACAGGAAATAAGTGAAGTAAATGGTTGCTGTCTACCAACTGTATTTGCAATTTGGCGTGCTTTGTTACGTTTTTTGAGGAATGAGGATTCGTTTACTATGATCTCCTAATCTTAGGGTCTCTACTAATTTTTTTGCCTAGATACGTGAATATTGTATTTGTTATGTGGGACACCCATTTTAGTGGCTAATCTGTATGATCTTTACATTCCTCTTGCTCTTTTTCTGCCATAACGAAAATGTGAAACTAAAGAAGTTTAATATAGCTGAGATTAATACGAATAAATTTCTCATCTACTTTTCTGCTATTGATTTTCTTTCTGTTCAGGCTACTATTGGTATTGATTTTCTCTCGAAGACAATGTATCTTGAAGATCGAACTGTGCGTTTGCAACTTTGGTAAGATATGATTTTTGACAGGAATATTTCATAAGTGCTTCCTAGATATAGATTTTTTCTTGCATTCCTGTTGAAAAATTGTGCTCAGCTTTCAATACCACGAATCCTCGATCTACTCCACCTTGACCAACTTAGAAATACCAGGCATTCCTATTGTGTAGCTCTGATCATATTGGTGTTGTTTTCATACTGTAAGAGTGAGTAAGATTTTGAGTGATTCTCAGTGCCACTATCCTCTTTGGTTTTGTACTCCTGGCTGTCACATACCTATGCCTCGTCTAGTGTTCCACATTTGCTTCTCTCTAATTCTCAATTATACTATTCTGGTAAGTTTCTTTCTTTTCATAGAGGAATAATCATATAATTTATTCATGTACAGGGATACTGCTGGGCAAGAAAGATTTAGAAGTCTCATACCAAGTTATATAAGGGACTCCTCTGTTGCAGTCATAGTATATGATGTTGCAAGTACGACCTTACATTACATCTTTTAATGTACTTGTAAACATTTTTCTAACCTCAGTGGTGGATTCACATTTTGCTCCAAATGTACTCTTTATCTCATACCGAAAAGTACTTTTGCTTCCTGCTGACTTGTTAACTAATATATTCCCCATTTTCTTGTATTGATAATATTTTACTGGCTATTAGGTCGACAATCCTTTCTTAACACAGCAAAGTGGATTGAGGAGGTACGCACTGAGAGAGGAAGTGATGTTATAATTGTCCTTGTCGGCAACAAAACTGATCTGGTGGATAAGAGGTAAATATCATGTCTGGAATCCTTTGCACGCAAACCCATTTCAAATTCCCAACATTCTACTGAATTCTCACATTCCCCAGTCCTTTCTGCAAACACAAAAATTAAAACCAAACATTCATAATGTTTTTTCATAACAAGCATTCCAGATTCATCTTATATTCTTTGTTTTTGGTGAATTTTGTCTTCCACATATCCATGAGTTTCTATTTCCAAGTATGTATTCTGTTCTGAAGTAGATTAAAAGGCATTAAAAGAATTATCAGTTGTGTTGAATAGATTTGTATAAGAAACAAAAGCATTTAGAAATTGATATGGACATGTTTAATAGAGTACACATTTTAAAGTACGATGTTACAGATTTGCCACTGGGAACACCACAGTTTTTCTTATAAATTATTCTTCAATCCTGTCTGAAAAGTTGCCTTAGTCAAATGTTAATAACATTCCAATTTTGGAACAAGTTAGCAGTACTCTAGCCAGAGCTCTTATTTCAAATACATGAGGTGGTTGTGGGAAACATTTGAAAGCAGGAAAAACGTTTGAAAATATGGGACAGGGAAGCTTAGCCTCAGGAATGTAGTGCAAACATGATATCTGCCTGATATTCGCTAAAGAAAACTGATTGGCTCATGAAGAACACCTGAAAGTGTGTGTAGCAAGTTATGTCCATATCTTAGGAGTTAGGATTCCTTCCTATTAAACACTCTGAACATGGTGGAGAAATATTCTAAGCTATAATTTTTCATAGCTTTGATGACTGATCATCATAGTTTCATCCTAATGGCATGGTAAATATTTTAGTGCTTGTGAAAATAGACCATTTGTAAAGGTTTATCACATCATAGATAAGGATAAGAGTCATGCACATTTAAGCAAATCATAATTAAATCTGATTCATTCTGTATTTGATAATTATTACAGACAAGTATCAATAGAGGAAGCAGAGGCTAAAGCTCGGGATCTCAACGTCATGTTTATTGAAACAAGTGCCAAGGCTGGCTTCAATATTAAGGTAACAACCTACTCCCAAATCTCTAAATGTGATGTCGTTTGATATATTAAACATCCCTCATTTTGCCGCAGTTCTTGATATTGCCATCTACACAACTTAAAAAAAATTAATTCTAGTAGCATTCTGATGGCCAGCTTTGCATGCAATTGAAACAGGCACTATTCAGGAAGATCGCTGCAGCCTTGCCAGGGATGGAAACTCTTTCGTCAACGAAGCAAGACGAGATGGTTGATGTGAACCTCAAGTCTGGCAACACAGGCGCATCACAGTCACAGCAGCAGTCGGGTGGATGTGCTTGCTGATAACATGTCGTTACTTCGTGCTTGTGGTATTTGTGTTGGACGGAATATGTAAAGAGCCTGCCCACTTCAGCATTGAATTTTGTTTGTGATTCTCTAAAGAGTATTTTATAAACCGTCGGATTTGTTCATTATTTTCTGTTTCTCATCTTACGCTTGTACCTCAAATCTGCTCTCGTTTGTTTTCTTTTTTATATACTTATTCTCTACTATTGCTCGTTTAGTATCGTCATGCCGATTTACGATTTTGTTGAATAGAGTAATAACTTGGTAAAATATTAGCTGAGTATATTATATTATTACTCACAAAATGGAATCATTTACAGAAAAGAGGAACTTTTGTATGTATGGGATTTGGGTTGTGTTTTGACTTTTGTGGTATGGGTTCTGATCTCATCTCATGCCATCCACTCATTAAGTGTGCATAGCATTTTAGTCTACTCCAACTTGTTTGTTACTTATGAAACTAAATTAGATATTACGACTAAAACTGTCCTTCCGCAATTAATGCAATTTTCAGTTTCTTAATTTGATGGGAATTGGGAATTACTCGTTTAAGCCTATGTTCGCTTTTCATTCTCTCAAAAGCTATCTTCCTAGTGTGTATATATATATGTGCCTATGCTGTTGAACAAGAAATAAAATACTAAAAGATTTGGCGTTTTTCTTATTTTCTCTTAGGTTTTTATTTTAAGTTCAGCTCCTACATTTATTATACCTTCTCTGATTTATTTTCTCTCTCGTCTCCTCCTGCTCGCTTGTTATCCCTTCTGTCCATCTCCCCGATTCTTCAGTCTCTTCTCTCTATAAAATTCTTCGATTCAGTTCTAACTCTCTGAGCAAGTTTAGCAATTTGTTACCGATACACAAAAGGTTGCAGAAAATAGCATGATTTTGACAGACCTCTTCAAAAGAAAAACAGTGCAATCTTACGGTGTTCCGGTTGGTTTATGATCCCAGCTCCTCAATCGCTCAGGAATTCTGTAGATCACTCCAGATGTTTCGCGTCACACTTTGATAACTTTGTCCAATATTCTCGATTCACTCAGTAATTTCTGATTCTCAATCTACCAATTTCCAGCCATACTTGAAGGTTTCCGCTCCGTCATGGCAGGTTTCCCACTTAATTCTGTCATCTGTCTACTTTTTTTCAATATAATTTGTTTTGCTAAGTCGGTTTGGATTTCTGTGTGTGTATCTATTGCTAGTCGGTTTGGCGGTTGGTTTTTATCTTTTTTTTTTTTTACTTTTTTGTTGTCGTCGTGTGCTCAAATCGATAATGTTGTTTTTAGCGGGGTTTGCTCGTGTTAATTGTTGCTTTGTGCTTCTTGTGAGTTTCTTGTGTGATTCATTCATGGATTGTGCACGAACGGCAATCTAGAGATTTTTTGGAGCAGGGTTATTTTATGCATGAAAGTGAGGCTATTGTAGTTTCGATTCAAATTTTTTTTTTTGGATTATTAAGTTGAATAACGTAAGCCTAAGGCAGCACCACAGCAGCCAGCATGGATTCCTGGCATGTTAGTAATGTAGAACGGATCAATATATGCAGGCTTTTCGAATAATTTATCGTGGAGTAATGGCATTTCAAGTAAAAGTGACATACTGCATTCTGATCATTTGGAAGCACAGTTATGTGAGTTTTGTGAATAACAATTTTTGAAATATATGACTTTACTGCAACTTGAATTATTTTCAATTTGAGTCTTATTTGTGGATGGATTTTAGTTTTCTTCTCCATGAGGTGAAATGTTTAGGGTGCATTATATTATGATCCTTCTAAAACTCTTGGATTATTTGCATGATAGTTGTGGACCTGGTTGTAGTAAAATGTTACTTTTACAGAGGAATGAGATTAGTTTTGACTAATTTGTCAGATGGAGTAGTGAAGAGAAAAACATTGCTCTGTTTGCCCCTTCCCTGTTTGATAGAATGTGGAACTCAATCTTATTCTTTCAGATGTCACTCAATGCATTACTGTTTTTCTTTTCATTCCACACACAATTATATTTTTCGTCACATTTTAGCACTTCAGATTCAAATTGTTTTATTTAATCATTAAAAGATAATAAGAGATAAGAAATAGGAAACATTAGAAAAGACTAAACGTGCAAAAGAATGGATTTGAGTGTATTGGTGCTGGATGATAATTTCCAAAGCATTAAGGAGTTCAAAATTATTTTTCGAACCCATCAAATCTCCTTCCTATTTTTTTTTCTTGAATCAAACCTGATGTAATTCTTTTCTTCTTTCCATAGAGCATTGAAATAATTTATAAATCATTCTTTTTCCCTGTTCTATTCTATTAAGTTTAATGTCATACCATGAGTTGATGAAACCGGGAAAGAGGAGCCATAGGAATAGGCCATGTTACTTGTTGTAGTATTCCCTCCACTTCTTCAAGAGTGCAATTGGATAAAATACTACTAGTGATCCAACTCCATATCCTGAGCCGGTGATTATCAATTGCCAATCGTATTCTCTCTTCTTCAGTTTTTCTACTGAATTTCCATACGATGAATCCACATAGCCCTGAGTTTCCTGCAAAGCTTTCTGCCGTAAACGATTAAATTTGGCGACCTCTCGCGATTTAGATTTGTAGAGCATTGCGATTGAGACATTTTTATTTGCATGTACCTTATCCCTATATGGGTTTGCAAAACATTGATTTGGTTTGTGTAGTTAGTTATTCGTAATTTACCCAGAGGAATGATTTTATGGAGCTTCCAGTGGAGAATTGATTATATTCCATTAGGACTGAGTTCCAATCTATTTCACCTTATCTTATGAGTGTGGGTCGTTGTGTCATTAAGACTTGTTGTATTGGTAATAAGGAATTGGACATTGACAACCTGTATAGAATCTAGTCAAAATCCCTTTTTAAGAATCTAGATTGGCTGAATGTGTGTTGGTTGCATTATCTTGAAAATAAGCTGCACTTCCTATTCTTGTTTCTTTTTTATCCTTATTTTGTTTGTTGTCCTCATTATTCAATTTTCTAATGAAAAAGGTATCTTTTGTGCAAAATTGTCTTAAGTTCTGGTTCAGTACATAACAAATACTGAATCTGTGGATTCGGAGTCAATGTGAAATTGAGACCATTTTATTTAGTACTATTGGAATATTTAGTAAAATCTATTGTGCGTACATGATCAGTTGCATTTTCATTTAAATTGTGAAAGATTGTATTACCAAATATTCTTTACGGTAGCTATCTATGCATTAACTTGTGTGTTCATTACATGGCAGATAATGAAGTTCCTATTCTTGCAACAGATGGTTATCTCCAACCACTTCACAAGCTTAAGCGCTCACAATGGTGGATGATAGTTATTGTGAACATAGTATTTCTTATTGTTGGTCAAGCTACTGCTGTGCTTTTGGGAAGGTACTATTATGATAAGGGTGGGAACAGTAAATGGATGGCCACTCTGGTTCAAACAGCTGCTTTTCCTCTCCTTCTCATCCCGTACTTCTTTATTCGTTCCTCCGATGAGTCTCCTACTTTATCAGCGCCACCTTCTATTCGTTTATTGCTCATAATTTATATTGTTGTTGGGGCCATCATTGCTGGAGATAACATGCTGTATTCCATTGGACTGCTATACCTCTCGGCTTCTACATATTCTCTCATTTGTGCCACACAGTTAGCATTCAACGCAATATTCTCTTTCTTCATCAATGGGCAGAAGTTTACAGCATTGATATTTAATTCAGTTGTGATTCTTTCGTTATCTGCTGCACTGCTTGCCACCAACGATGATTCTGATAAACCTTCAGGGGTGTCCCGGGGTGAATTCATTCTTGGAGTTCTTACTACCCTTGCAGCTTCTGCTCTGTACTCTCTTGTGCTGTCTCTGATGCAGCTAACATTCGAAAAGGTGCTGAAGAAGGAAACTTTCTCCATCGTTCTTGATATGCAAATCTACACATCAATTGTGGCAACATGTATCACGATTGTGGGTCTCTTTGCAAGTGGAGAATGGAGGACTATAAGGGGCGAAATGGATAGTTTTTCGAGTGGAAAGGTTGCTTACATAATGACACTGGTATGGACAGCAGTGGCGTGGCAAATATGTTCGGTGGGCGTGATAGGTTTGATATTCGTGGTGTCTTCTCTTTTCTCGAATGTTATCAGCACCCTTTCGTTGGCAGTGACTCCGATTGCATCTTTGATAATCTTCCATGACAAGATGAACGGGGTGAAGGTAATCGCGATGTTATTGGCGTTTTGGGGGTTTGCCTCTTACATATATCAGAACTATCTTGATGATGTGGAGTCGAGGAAGAATCAAAGTGATGCGTATGATGCCTCCAGGGATCCTCATCAGCTGATGATCTCGACTGCATGAACTCATTTTAGAAGGTAATATTCTTTTGTTGGTGGTGGCAGAAATGAACAGGTTCAGATTATTAGTTTAGAGGTAGTTTGCTGCTGGTCTGGTTAAGCTTACATTTTGCTGTTTCAAAGGAGTATTTCTGGTACAGAAATCGTTTAGGGTGAATACTGAATCAGTGCATTAATTGAAATACCAAACCCAGTTTATTAAACTATGATGTCATTTTTTTTATATAATTCGTATATTAACCTATTTTATATATCAAGCTGAAAAGTTGAGCTCGATTTATTCGATTCTTCACTAGTTTATTATTTAATAATCTGATTTTACAGTAGATTTATCTCAAACTATTATAATAAAAAAACTAAGAATTAACATCATATTATTATTATTATTATTATTTTTATTTTCACATTTTTTAATATCTTAATGAAATAAAGATGGATCAATATTACTTAAACATCTTAAATTGATATTACAACATTTATAATTTTAATAATTTATATTTCATTGTTTAATAATTTAATATATATTCCAATATTTTTATTTTTTATTTTTAGAAATAATA
>JAPKLW010000377.1:27948-68256 GCA_026898455.1 Plectranthus barbatus | reverse complement strand
TATATATATATATATAGGGGTGTGATCTAGGCTGAACAAGTTTCTGTGAATGAACAGAGAACAAGATCTGGCCATCGATTTTTGAATTGAACGATCAAGATTTGGTGCTGCCGTATATCATTTTTTTGTGCATTTTATGTCATTTTAAGGGTATTTTCGGAAAAATAGAAAACCCACGCGCGCGTTAAAAACTGCAACTCGAAAATTACGGGAGCAGTTACCCATTTTAACTCCACACGATCTAGAAAAAATTTAATCAAATATTTAGCATATTTGTTGGTTGTCATTAATGATTTTTTCCATTATTATCAAATAAATTGGAAAGAGAAAATGCACCACAATTTATTCCATAATCATAAGTTAATCGTTATCATTGTTTATTGCTTTGTGTGTCATTGTTTACGACTTTCTGTGTCATTATATGGTTATTCTCTCAACTTCCAGTAATATATTATCATTAAATGTATAAAAAATTTTAATTATTCGTTAAACAGGGATTCGAAGAATGATACATTTATTCATGAATAATGACACTCGCATAAAATAAAAATGACAATCGCATATGACACAAAAATAATAACATCTAGACGTGAATGCGATCCACCAAGTGTCAGCCGGATTCGAAAAATGATACATTAATTCATAAATAATGACACTCACATAAAATAAAAATGACAATCGCATATGACAGAAAAAAATAAAATCTAGACGTGAAGGCGATCCACCAAGTGTCAGACAGATTCGAAGAATGATACATTTATTCCTAAATAATGACACTCACATAAAATAAAAATGATAATCGCATATGAGTGTGCTGCTCTCTATCATTCATGAATTTCCCCACCATTTTATCCCATTTTCTCTGCACATTTCTTCTCTTCCAATCCGTCTTCTCCGATTCCGCCGAAAAATTCAGAATTCATAAAGATAGTTAGCTAACTATAACATAATTCCTTCCAATTGGTTGTCAAACATCGAACTATAAAAAAAATTAAAAATTGAGTAAGGCTGAATTCAACTATGACTATCATCAGACGGAAAGATGGAACAGCAGACAAATTATCTAATATTAATTTTTTTTAAAAAAAGTTTACATTCAGAATACAGGAGATGCCCTGAGACTTGAGAAGCTCGCCGCGGGCAGCATTGTCGAAGCTGCCCAGATAGAGGAACTCGGGCAAGATCTCCGACGCGAAGGCGCTGACGTGGACGGCGGATTTATCAGCGCCCGCAGACATGCGGTGGCCGCAGATGCCGCAAACCTCTCCCGCCATGAACAACGTCTACGCCGCCCTCGCCAAGTTCAACGTCGCCTCCTCCATTAAGATCTCATCGCCCGTCGCTCTCAGCGCGCTCCAGAAAGAAAACCTAAATTATATGAAAGTGAAACGAAATATGATTGAAGACCACAATAATAATTAAATATATGTTAACAAATAAAATCCCATGAGATTAGGAACTACCATATCAAATCAAATTTAAAAAATACGGTTACCTAAAATAAAAACCGCCCATATTTAAAAAAATCATACATTACCTATAATACCCTTTTATAATATTAATGATTAAATTTCAATTGACACATGTCATCATATTAACCGCTGGATTAATTAAATCTATGGTTATTATTTAGTTCATTGTTCATTCACAGCACTTTAGTTCAGAAATGAATACACCCCTATATATATATATATATATATATTTTGAAATTAAGTATATAAGCTAAACTAAGATAAGGTTTTCGAAGTAACCAACATAGTCTGGTTGAACTCAAAAAGGATTTACTTTTTCCATTATTTAATTCAATAAAGTATTTTTTTTTGTTCAAATTATTAAATTCAATGCTTGAGATTTATTTTTAACTCTTGAACATTGCTTAATTTCTTTTATTATATATTTCATTGGAGTTAAGTTAAGAGCTATTGCATTAAGAAAACTAATAACGCTGAAATTGTTGGAGATATTCAAATATCTCGTCCGTGAAGATTTTCCCTTATAAGAAATGAACAACTCAGTCGCATCCATGTGTGGCTTATATATATATATATATATATATAAATCAGTGAATTACCTCGAAGCAACTCAAATATTTTGTCCAAAACTTTTTTTATCTTATAAATAAAATATTATTTATAAACAAACAAACACAACGAGTAGAATAATTAAGCTGTAACTAAGCAAGCATGATTTGAAAATTAAAAATATATTTATTATGCAAAAAGATCTTGAATCGTAGTTATGGTGCTGAAATCATGCGATTTCGAGACTTATAATATAGTTGTTTATAAATTGTGAAATCTAAGAAGATTAATTATAGCTTTTTGTGTTTAACTTTTTTTTTTTTTTGGGGATTAAAAAAAAAAGAAAAAGAAGTGGGAATATAAATGAGATGATGTAATAGAGTGTTGATTGTAGTTGTACGTAGGGGTGTAAATGAACCAAACTGTTCGTGAGCTACTCGGATCTCGACTCGATAAAAGTTCGTTCGAGTTCGTTTAGCAAAGCTCGTTTATTAAACGAACCAAACTTGAGCATCATAGTATTCGACTCGTGAGCTCGTGAGCAGGCTCGTTAGCTAAAATTAGTAACAAATTATAAAATAATTACTATTATAAAAATAATATTTTCATGATTTAAAAGTAACAATAATGATAAATCTTTCTAATAATGAAAAATTCAGGAATTTGAGCATGAATATGATATTAATTTTGTAATAAATAACTTTTTTCTTCAAAATAATAGTGAGAATTTAAAATATATTCTAAATTTAGAAAGTTCGTTTAGGCTCGATTAAAGCTCGATAAAGTTCGTGAACATCAAAGTATTCGATAAAAAAGCTCGAAGCTCGACTCGAAATTAAACGAGTCAAACTTGAGCACGACACTACTCGACTCGACTCGGTTCGATTACACCCCTAGTTGTACGTAGGAATATAAGCAAAAGATATGATAAATAATTTCCTTATTCGGTTAGCTAAAAAGGCATCGCCTTTCTCACAGCATCAAATCTTCCCTAGCTCCTCTAAATTCTTGCTGCATGATGAAATATTTTTACTTTTCCACTCAAAATCCTGCATCACATTACACCACGATCATCAAAATTTAATCTTGAGTGAATTCATATGATAGCTTTGTTGAAGGATGCTAACAGAATGCTTCATTCTAATAGGATGTATAATATTTTTCTTGGTTTTTAATTAAATATTTATTTATGTTGGAATCTATTTTTGATCATGATAAGGAATCAGCACGATTGGAATCAAATCTGCAGCAAAATAAACATTCAAATCAAGAGAGATAGTTATTTCCTTTCTTTGTAATCTATCATCCATATTTAAACGTGTAAGCACCACAATGTAAAGAATCAAGCAAGCAAATACAATAAAAACTTTTTTTCTCTCTTTCGAATCCAAAAATACAACATGATATCAGAGCAGGTTGGGCTCAGAAATGAGTTCATCACTGCCCTGAGATCCAATTCCAGCAAACCACAAATCAAACCATGAAAAAAAACCTTTCTCCAACCCAGAACTCAGAAAATTCTCATTATCGTTCTATATACCACCTTCCTCAAAACCAATTGGCAAGATCAGGCAGATTTCAACACTCTTTGATAGGGGTGTGCACGGTTCGGCCGAAACCGGTCAAACCGGCCAAACCAAATTAATTTGGTCGGTTTGGCTGGTTTGAGAAAAATGATTGGCCGGGTTGGTTTGAAAATTCTCAAACCGGATGATTTGGTTTGGCCGACGGTTTGAAGGATGAAACCGGCCGTTTTGGCCGGACCGGCTGTATAAATAATATAATTTTAAATATAATAATGACAATAAAATATTATTTGATAGAAAGCTAAAATATCAATTATATTGATATATATGTCCGATGCTTATATTATTTCGAATTGTAACCTTATAAATCAACTTATATTTAATTATTTCTTGCAACCATAATATTATTTATTTATTACTTATCTCATATTTATAATTAATGACAAACGAGATATATCTATATTAGTTTTATTTTGTGTATCATTATTTCATTAATATCTAATAATAAAATTGATATACATGTTCCATTTTTTGTCATATTATCAGTTGAACAATCTTCAAAACCGTATAAACCAGCCGAACCAAACCGTTTTAATATGGTTTGGCCAGTTTGGTTTGAAATAATTATTTGGCCGATTTGGTTTGTGAAAATTTCAAACCGTACCTATTGGTTTGGCCCGTACTTTGCCCCTTAAACCGGCCAAACCGGACCGTGCACACCCCTACTCTTTGAACCTGCAATAAAACATGACAGAGGAGTTATCAATTCAACTAGCCAACATAATGAAAAACTCAGAAAGTCTCCATCTGGGTTTCAAACTAGATGGCCATAATTATCCATCATGGTCAAGACTCATGAAGGTTTCCATTGGAGGCAGATGTCAACTTCCACACATCACCGGGAACCCGGCACCTCCGGACAAAGCCAATTCCAAATGTCCCAAATGGGAAAAGATGGATTTAACAGTCTGTTCATGGCTGTTGCAAAATATGGAGACTCGTCTGATCTCAAACTTTGCTCAATACCAAACCGCAAAGGCCATCTGGGATGACCTCGCCACCACCTACGAGAGTGGTACCGACCCTTTTCTTCTGTATGACCTAGAGGTAAAAGCAAACAAGAATAGTCAAGGAGGATCAACGCTCAAAGATTATTGAAACAATCTGCAGACCTGTTGGATGAACATAGATCGAAGGGACTCAAACCCAATCGATTGCTGCAAGAAGGGGATATCACAATATCAAAGAATCATAAGCCAGAGGACCTTATACCAATTTTTTTTTGGACTAGATAAAAAATACGATCCGATTTGAAGAGACATTCTCAAGGAGACTCCAATCCCGTCTGCAGAATCGGCGTTCAGCCGGGTTCGTGGAGAAGCCGCCAGATTGGAAATTCTCTAATCGGCAACTAACTCCGAAATAGAACAGGGGCGCATAGGGGCTGGGCTAGCCCTTCGATTGAATCCGAACCGGCCGAATCCTACTTCTCGCACCGGAACTCAATCTTTTCGGCCAAAAATTGACAAGTCAAGGCTGCAATGTTCTCATTGTGGGAAGAAGAAGCACATGAAGAAAATGTGCTTCGCGCTTGTCGGCTATCCAGAATGGTGGGAGGACAACCACAAACCTCCCACCACCGCCGCGAAAGGGAAAGCAGCGACGGCATGTCTGGGAGAACTGCCGACGGATGGTGTCAGCTTCAGAGGGATTGCAGCCACCGCCGGCGTCGACTTCGGAGGAGGTGCAGCAGCGAAGGTGTGGTCGGGCAGAGAGAATACCATGGGGGAGGCACAACAAATTGGTAAAGGGGTTTCAAATGAAGAGTGCCCTAGCAAGCACCAAACCCTTTTTCAACCAACTCTCTTAAATTACAAAATAACCCCTTAGGTTCTAGAAATTCTAAAACTGAGAGTTCTAAATTGCATATTAGTCCCTTTATTTTTCCTGAAGTTCCTGTTACATCCTTTAAAAATCCTGAAATTGTAACTGACCCCACATGTAGAAAATCTAATGTTTGTAATATTCAAAATCAAATTGGTAAAAATAAACATTGGATTTTTGATTGTGGGGCAATGAACTTTTATAAAAATGATTTTTTAACTTCCTCTCAACCTTTACTTACTCATGTTGAAACTGCTAGTGGTAATGTTACACCTGTAACGGGGGCGGGAACCATTGAAATTTCACCAAATATTTGTTTTTCTATCAGTCATGTCACCAAAGAACTTAATTGTACATTACTCCTACATCCTTATTTCTGTCTTTTGTAGGACATTCGGACGAAGGAGATTATTGGACGTGGCACTGAGCGGGATGGCTTGTACTACGTTGATGAGATCGCTCCTATGGGCACTGTGATGTTGGCACATGGATCATCTGAAAGAGAAGCTTGGTTGTGGCATCGACGGTTGGGTCACTCATCTTCTGGGTATCTTAAAACTCTTTTTCCTAAATCAGCTAAGTTTAATTTCAGTAATTGTGAAACTTGTGTTTTGGCCAAAAGCCACAGAAAATCCTTTCCTTCCAATAATACCCATGTTGATTCTGTTTGTTCTCTTATTCATGCTGATGTTTGGGGACCTTCTCCCATATCCAATAGTCATAAATTCTGGTATTTCTTGTTGTTTGTGGATGATTGTACGAGGATAACTTGGGTTTACTTCTTAGAAAATAAATCACAAGTAATTGATAAGTTTTCTAATTTTTATACTATGGTCCACACAAAATACAAAAAACCTATTCAAACACTCAGAATCCATAATGGGAGGGAATTTGTTAATCATGCCATGAAAACTTTTTGCCTCCAAAAAAGAATAATCCATCAAACATCCTGTTCTTACACTCCTGAACAAAACGGAGTTGTGGAACGGAAGAATCGCATTATTCTCGAGATGACTCGTGCAATGATGATAGAATCTCGAGTTCCACTCTCCTGCTGGCCTAAAGCTGTAGCTACCGCTGTCTATATCATAAATCGGCTTCCAATAAAAATCCTTCACCTTAAAACTCCTCTCGATACCTTAGTTAAATACACTCACATACCAACTCCGCTCACTCTTCAACCCAGAATCTTCGAATGTTCCATATCTGTCAATATCCCAGAACATTAAAGGTCAAAATCATCTCCTTGTACAGAAAAATGTGTCTTTTCTAGGGTATGGGGTAAATCAATAGGGATACCAGTGCTACAATCCAAAAACTCATCAAATAATTACCACCATTCATTGTACCTTCCTTGAAACCAAATTTTTCTTCAACCAACTTAGCAATCAGGGGGAGAGTACAGATATACCAGAAAAATGTGACTCACTAAGTTGGCTTCTATATTCTGGCTTCTCAAATGCTGATTCACAACATGCCTACATCACAGTCGCTTCTACGCCTGAGCTGATCACAGAAACCGTAAATTACAACTCATCACCAGTGATATCTCCAATGGATTCCTCTCCGATGTCCTTCATTTCCGAGCCTGAAACTGAGAAATCACCTGATCCTGAACATACTACTCAAGACCTTGATCCTGAGCCTACTACTCAAAGTTATGTGTTACCCCCTAGAACTAATAGAGGTGTTCCGCCCCAACGGTATTCTCCTGAACGACATGGAAATTCTCGGTATTCTGTTGGATCTCTTGCCACGATGAAACTGTCAAATAGTACCAGGAAATTTGAAAAGGCATTGTATGAGGAAGATATCCCACATTCAGAAGAGGTTGCCCTTCAAAGCCAGAATTGGAAACATGCAATGGTTAAAAAAATGGGAGCCTTAGCTAGGAACAATACGTATGAGAAATGTCAACTGCTACCGGAGAAGAAACCAATTGGTTGCAAATGGGTATTCACTATCAAAAGAAGAACATATGGCTCAATTGAGAGATATAAGGCCCCTCTCGTTGCCAAAGGGTATACTAAAACTTATGGAATAGACTATGCTGAAACTTGGGAAATTTGAAATATTTTTTGGGAATTGAAGTTTTACGGTCAAAAGGTGGTATGTTTATCAATCAAAGAAAGTACACCTTAGACCTTCTTGCTGAGATTGGAATTGTGGACTGTTAACCAGCAAGTACTCCCATTGTCGTAAATCACAGACTGCAGATTAGGAAGGAAGGAGAAAACGTAGATCGAGGGAGATATCAACGACTGGTAGGAAAGCTTATCTATCTTTCTCATACCAGACCAAACATCTCATATGCAGTCAGTGTGGTCAGTCAATTCATGCATCAACCACAGTCGGAACATATGGAGGTGGCTATCCGAATAATCAGATATCTAAAGGGGACGTTTGATTATGGAATTCTCTATAAGAAAACAGGAGATCTAGAAATTCAAGCTTATACAGATGTAGATTGGGCTGGAAACCCTATGGATAAAATATCCACTGCCAGTTACTTTGCCATGGTTGGGGGAAATCTTGTATCTTGGAGAAGCAAGAAACAAAAGGTAGTGTCATTGCCCAATGCAGAAGTAGAATTCCGAGGGATTAAGAGTGGTCTTACAGAGGTCTTGTGGTTGCGAAAGCTAATGGTAGAGCTTGATCTTCATTCAGGAAAAACCTGTAGGATGATATGTGACAATAAGCATCTCTGAAAATCCAGTGCAACATGACAGAACTAAACATGTTGAAGTTGATAGACATTTCATCAAAGAGAAAATCGAGCAAGGAATTATGGCGCTGCCATTTGTCTCATCTAAAAATCAACTTGCTGATATACTCACTAAAGCCGTCGACTCCAAAAATCTATGAGATGTTTTGGGCAAGTTAGGTGTTGGAAATCCCGCCACTTAACTTGATGGGGAGTGTTGGAATCTATTTTTGGTCATGATAAGGAATTAGCAAGATTGGAATCAAATCTGCAGCAATAAA
Source organism: Plectranthus barbatus (assembly GCA_026898455.1). Taxonomy (NCBI): domain Eukaryota; kingdom Viridiplantae; phylum Streptophyta; class Magnoliopsida; order Lamiales; family Lamiaceae; genus Plectranthus; species Plectranthus barbatus. Next base: position 59,840 of record JAPKLW010000377.1, on the reverse strand, counting down.
CATTCAAATCAAGAGAGATAGTTATTTTCTTTCTTTGTAATCTATCATCCCTATTTAAATGTGTAAGCACCACAGTGTGAAGAATCAAGCAAACAACTACAATAAAAACTTTTTTTTCTCTCTTTCAATCCCTATGTCGAATCCAAAAATACAACAATTTATTTATTTTTGTGAAAAACAGACATTAAGGAAATACTCCAGTAATAAACGTTTTATGTATAAAGATTGTATGACAAACCAATTAAACACGAAATGAAATATTATATTATAAATATAAAGTGACTCTATTAGGTATGTGAAACCCAAGTCTAACATTTGAGAATTAAAGAAATAATTATTTGTATATAAGAGTCCATATAACAACTATTATTATGAGGCTTGATTGGAATGGTAGAGAACTTGATTAACCAAAAAGCAAATAATATCATACTAATGGAATTATGTCAGTCCTAATACATTTTTGCAAAATATAGGAGCAAAATTTGATCAAAATAAACATGTGGAAGTGAAGAAGCTGGATGGTGTTGGCCTCCTCACCGACAAAGAAGTTGCAAGAATCTAAACCATCTTTACAAACAAACGAATTGCATGTATGTTTGTTTGACGTCTGTCTTGTCCCAGACATGTGAAACGCCATTGTTGCGATTAGTGATGCTACAACCATTAGGGAATCGTCTTAGCTTTATTCGTTGTCTTCTTCTTCTTGGGAGTTTTCTTGTGATCGATCATGTTTGTGTCTGATCAGTTGTTGCGACGTTAATCTCAGCTCCGACACGTTTAAAATTGAGGGATTCTTCAATTTCTAAATCTCTTGCATCAAAATGTCCACTGCTGTCATCCCTCTAAAGTTTGCAGCTTTCTAGTCCAACCCAGGAAGAGACAACAAAAATTGTGTTATATATCTATTCGAATATAGATATGTTTGATAAAATCACAATAATTTCAAAAATCCAAAGCAACAAGATAGATGAACATAGCTCGACCTGTTTATGAGCAACATCCAAATGCAGCGCAGTGTTCCCACCTTTGTCTCTACCATTAACCAAATCTTGCAAGTTGCAAATCAACATCTTCCTCAGCCATTTCAAAGCCTCAAACTGAGAGTACTCAACACAGAGGTGAACTACAGTCACACCAAAGCTCATCACGGCTCTAGCTGCATCAGCTCTCACCACGAACCCCTCTTCCAATGTGTTAGGTTATGAAGGTTGAAATCAAAAACTCTAAGAACAATCTTGTCTCAGGACTTTAATCGAACAGGTTATGGGCGACAGAGGTTGAGCTTCTATTTTAGAGATTCAAGAAGCAAGAAAACCAAATCAACACCAAGAAGATTTTGAGAAGCAAAGAGGGAGTTTATTGAATTTTTATCATATGAGTTTTCAGGGAGTTTATTGAATTTTTATCAAAGAGGGAGTTTTACAGAGACGATTTCAAAGATAATGAGAAAAATGTGAGAGAATTCTATTTACTAAAACAATTATAACTACTTAAAACCCAATTCTTCAATATTACTTTCAGTCCATGCTTTTCTTGATATTATAGCAGGTATACTTAACAATCTCCACCTTAACTGCTATAATATCATACACCAATCTATCAAGAATTTGCTTCTCATCAATTCAGCTCCATCACAGTTCAATGAACAAACCACTCGGCTCATATTTGAGCAATATTTTGATTTTGACAGTAAGCTTAGTTAGTAGCTTTGTTCCTCCTCCCATGGCATCTAAAACATAATACAACATATCATTTTGTTGAGCTGTAGTGTGCTCTATGCCACCATCAAACTCTTTATCATCAAGTTCATTCTTCTTCTTCTTCTTCAAATTGATTTCTTGAGCTTTGATTAGAGGCTCCACCTTCATTCTTATGTCCACAACTCCTATACTGGACCTTGATTCCTTATCATCAATCTGCAACTCCAAACCAGAGTGTGTAAGTCTCCTTAGTGGCTTCTCTAAATCAAGCATGTATCTCCAAACATAACCTCAAGTGAGGCTGTGCAAGAAAGCCTAGCACTGTCCTCCTTAAAATCTGCCACATATTTCTCTGCTTCATTGTCCACTATGGCAACAAAAGTGGCCTCTTCTATAATGTCCAAAGCAAATAACATTATATCAGCTTGACCCATCTTGGAATGTGAATGTATTGTTCTTCTTACTCTGTCAGGCTGAGAACTATTCAAATCATTTGAATTCATTTGCTCATTACAAAGCCCAAGTTTCAACAAAGTACTCTCATGTTTGACTTTATCCAGCTCCACCTTAATCTGTGTAAAACTAGATATATCATCACTCACTTCAGTGTGCAACCTTGAACTTGATCTGTAAACCATCTCATTCTCTATCTTATTGCTATTTCCTAATATACATAGTTCACCTTTTCCATCAGTTGAAAGGCTTGCAAACCTGCACGACTCCTTCCTTCACAACATGATTCAACTCACCGTATCTTATATGCTCAAGCCTCTTATGCCAAGAGTGTGCATCATGCTCAATAGTTACATTGGAATATGTGACTGCCTGTTTAGCAACAAGATAATACAAAGTATCCTTTCGCACTCCTTTTAACACAATATTAGATCTTTTTGTAATGTATAGCATTCCTCTATTTGATCTGAATTCATAACCTTTGGTTTCTAACATGCCAAGAGATATGAAACTTCTTTTCAATTGAGGGATATACCTGACATCCGGGAGCACTTTGATGGAATTATCGTGCAGCCTTAATTTTACATATCCAATCCCTACAATGCCACATATCTGATCGCTTCCAAGCATGATTGATCTTTGCTTCTCTTGTACCAGATCAGCAAACCACTCTTTGTTGGGGCACATGTGGAAGCTACATTCGGAGTCGAGAATCCACGCTTCTTCTACACGACCCTCTATTATGTTCAACACCTCAGCTTCTCCAAGATCCTCGATGCAATCTGTCGACATATTTTAGTTCTTTCACAGGTTGCCTTCCTTTTAAGAACCAACAATCCTTCATCAAATGCCCAACCTTTTTACAATTAAGATATTTTTTTGTTTTCTTGGATTTGACCTCCTCCATATTAGAAGCCCCAAAATTCCTATCAACATGAGTCATCTTCTTAAAATCCCCAACAACAATCTTGAACTTCTTTACATTCAGGGCCTCTATAGTTGATTCTTGCTTTTCATCTTTGAGTTTCTGTAACTCTACGACTTTGAGGGCTGACTGCACTTCTTCTAAGGAAATTGAACCCTCTCTTTTGAACAACATCGCATCGTTTAAATGCTCCATCAATCTTGGCAACGCATTACAAAAGAATGATGACTTTGTCTTCATCATCAAGCTTCACGTCTATATTCTCCAAGTCATTGATAGATTTGTTGAATTCTTCCAGCTGCTCGCTTACTCCCCTTTCTTTAGTGAGCTTGTACGAATAAAGGCGCTGCTTCATATACAAGCGATTCGCCAACAATTTCTTCAAGTAAAGTTGCTTTAATTTCTTCCATACATCAGCATCAGACTTTTCATTAGAAACCTCTCTCAACACCTTATCGCCAAGGCAAAGGATTATGGCATTGTGTGCCTTCTGCGTGATGTCCTCCTTCTAGGTATCAGAGTATCTTGAAGGAAAATCTTTTTCATCCTTCAAGGCGTTTGTTGTTCCCTGCTGAGTAAGGAGTGCTTTCATCTTGATCTGCCACAAGCCAAAGTCGTTCTTGTAGAATTGAGCTGGCCCATGAGTGGCATCTCTTCTACATGGGTGGAGCCCAACCTATTTTCTCTCAACCTAGTTCAGACCCGCGACCTAGTTTGGTATTGCCTACTTGGTTTCGCTCTCTCTCTCTAATTTTGAATTGGGAAAAACGCACGCAGCCGCTGGAAAATAGAGAGAGTCGTTGAACCTCTCTTCCACCTTCACTCAAACTACACCCACCTACCACCGTCACGCCTTATTCTCCTTTCCTTTGCTGTGACACAGAAAGAGAGTGAGAGAAGGGTAAAGACCGAGGGAGAGAGATAGGGGTTTCTCACGGTGGGTAGCCCGCCGTCAGGCAGCCGCGCCTTTGACTGGGGAGTTGATGGGCTGGTTTGATTGAGGAGAAAACAAGGGAGATCTGAGCTGAGCTTGATTCATCTTCCTCACCTTCATCTGCAGTCTGGTCCAGCACCACAGCAGCGGCGCACCTGCCTTCGCGCACCGGCGTGCTACCATCTCCGACGACCTGCAACACCTTTGTCAAACTGTTGCCTTCCTGTTTGCAGCAGCCTTCGTTGCATCTTCATCGCAGCTCTGCTGCACAGGTAAGCTCTCTTCTTTTGTACTCCCTTTCCCTAATTATCTCCTCTCTTGTTTGTCTTGTAGGTTGGTTGAAAGTTAGGGGACAACTGAAGGTTGAGAAAACCATATAGCAGCTGGTGCAAGGAGTAGTTGATGCGCTAAGTTTGAAGAGAGTGAAGCTGCAGCCCCACGGGTTAGTGCCACAACTTAGGGAGAATGAATCCCCGGCGGCCCTCTCTCCGATCCTCTACAGTTCTTGCCCATGAATTTCTCCACATCGAATCTTGTCGAAGGCATGGTTGTAGGTTCGTTCCTTTCTCTCTTCCTGACGAGACGACGCCACTTGTTAGGTTATAAAGGTTGAAATCAAGAACTCCAAGAACAATCTTGTCTCAGAACTTTAATATGGGTGACAGAGGTTGAAATTCTATTTTAGAGATTCAAGAAGAAAGAAAACCAAATCAACACCAAGAAGATTCTGAGAAGCAAAGAGGGAGTTTATTGAATTTTTATCAAATGAGTTTTCAAAGAGTTTACAGAGACAATTTCAAAGATAATGAGAAAAATAAGAAAGAATTCTATTTACTAAAACAATTACAACTACTTAAAACCCAACTCTTCAATATTACTTTTCAGTCCCTACATTTCTTGATATTATAGCAGGTATACTCTACACAACGCATCAGCTCTTCCCCAAGGCTGCAGCATGAATCGGATTCCTTCCATCCAGAGCACATATTGCATCAGAGCCTTGATGAACCACCCTTAGTCTCCTTCCATTGTTGCTTTGTGCAGCCGTTCATCCATTTTTTTTTTGTTGTTTGCAGCTATGAATCTGTGGAATTAAATTATGTAGGGAGTAGATATGTTGAAGTGCATGTAAGTATTGGCCAGTTATGAATCCTGAAGATTAAAATAGTGAAGGTCAGACAAAGTAGTGTAGTTTGTGTGTGTGATGTGAGATATTAGGCTATTAGGTTATCTATCTTATATGTTCGGAATTTTCCTTGTCACTCCCTTAAATATATACTCTCTCCGTTTCTAAACAATTGTCCTGTTTTTAAATGACACAGATATCAATGCGAATAGAGATATAGGAAATTAATATTTTATTATTGAATGTGTATTAACTTTTCATTTTAGGAAAGAGACCAATTGTTTGGAACATACGAAAAAGGAAAACAAGACAATTGTTTCGAGACAGAGGGAGTAACATTTTTTTATCTTTGACCAAGTGTTTTATTTATTTTTTTATTATGTCAATTAAACAATTATTTTAGAATTATGCACAAATATGGTTACTTTGGAAAGGCCAACATCTCATTCATATATACAAATCTTCTTATGAAAATTTTGGAATTCGATCATCCTTTTCTTTTTTATTTAAAAAAAAAAGAAGAAAAGAAAAAGAATAATCCATATGGAGTGTAGGCCTAAGAAAACCAATAAACCATTATGGCTTCATCGGCTCCTTAAAAATTAGAGAATAATTAAATGTATAATTTTTCAAATATTTTTTAATATTAAATAGTGTTCATAAATCTCATAAAACAGATTTGTAGTGAACTTCAATGAGAGGAAGATCTGGGTTTTTGTGATTATTTTCGATTCAGTAAATTGTATGGGCTTTAGGGAAAAATGTGTAACTGTTCATTATTATTGAGAATTAAATATTATTTGGGCCTTTGGGTAGGCATATTGATCTTCTATGGTTAAATAATCAAATAATCAATTATACTTGATTATCCCATCGATTGCACTTGTTGGGCTCTACAATTACGTATACCTAATATAACATAACATTCATATAATTCCAAAATATTAACCAATTACTTCATTTAAAAATGTTCGTACGAAATAATAATTATAGTTTTTAGTATAGAATGAAAAATAGACAATTGATTTTGAAACTATTACAAATAGATGTCCAACACTAAAATATAATCTATATTCACATTCCATTATATGCAAGCCTTATGGCCCAAGACAAGGCCCAGTTTGGGTCAAAAAATGACAAGACACTGACTTATTATAAAAGGGACTTTCTTGTCTCTTATTGATGGCTATATAATGAAAGTATTTTGTATATGATTAATAAGTTATGAGATTTTTTTAAAAAATATTTGTGTGGGTAGGTTTAAATAAATCCTTTTAATTAATTAAAAAGGATTTCCCCATTTTGAAATTAATCATTTTTTATATTTAACACCATTATTCAAATATTCATTGTATCGATTGACAATTAAATATTTTTTTAGTTAAATTGGTTTATTAAAAAAATTTATTCAAATGAATATTCAATAAGTCAATTCATTTACATTCATAATAAAAATAAATAGATTCATTTAGATTGGTAGGAAATTTGCTAAAAATTTCCTTATTTTGTTTTATTTTCATGGGTCAAAACCTAAAAACCATCTAAATATGTTGAACTCAGAGGAAGGAGAAGAAAAAGAGGATAATGGAGGAAAAGCAGCTGAGAAGCGCATCAGAAAACAGGCAAAGCAAATTGCTTTGGCTGCCAAGCTCGATGTTCGTGATGAGGAATTTGAGAAAGTGAAGGCACCGACAGAGGCTAGGAAGAAAGCCGAAGTTGAGAAGAAGGCCGAGGAGGATGCTCGAGATGCAGCCTATGCCAAGTTGCAGACTGAGGCTGATGCCTCCCATAAATACATGGCTCAGGTGCTAGCAAGAGAACTGAAAGCAAAAGGTCATGCCACTGAGATAGATCCCGGATTTTGGCGGGCTTTGTGAAGAGAAGGGAGCTCAGCTTTGGAGTATCCAAGTCAGGCCAAACAGACATTCTCACCAATGAAGCCTTCAACAGATTGTTGGCTGAGTTGACTCACACACATGCCAATGATGTTCTTAAAATAGAGGATGAAAAAAGGAGGAAGAGCCGGTAGCCGAGCAATGGGAGGCTAGCCATGCTGGCGATGAAGCTGAGGAAGTACAAACGACCACCCCGGTAAAACTGACAGAATCTGTTGTTGTTGTTGTAAAGGAGCCGGTAGCAACGCAAGGGGATGCTGATCGTGCTGAAGTTGTTGGAAAAGAATAGGTGACCACCCCGGCACAACTAGCAGAAGGAGAGAAACTGGCAGTTGTCCCTGTAGTGCAAGGGGTTGTAGGGACCTCCGAGCTGATACCACAAAACATATTGACAAAGTTTTACTCTTCAGTGCAGGTGGTACCAAGCTCAACTGTCAAGGGCAAGGGAAAGGAAATTGTTATATCTACTACTGCTGCAGCTGAGGAGGATGTTGAAATGGTGGAGAAGCCCATTACACTGAAGGAGTTGTGGGAAATGATGACTGATGTTCATCGTTGGGATAATCGTCCTTATCCTCACACACAGACCAGCTGCAAATTTGTTGAGTACCTGGTCCCTCTGGAAGGGCTCCCTCACATATCCATTTCATCCCAAAGAATCAGAAGCTGACGAGAGCTTATATTTAAGATATGTAAGAAACTCCTCTGATCTGGAGGAAGAGCTCAGAGGGTGGAGGATTTATGACCTTAGCACCAATCAACTTGATCAAGAAGAGCGTGCAGTACTATATGCTCGACCGGGGTTCACCTACTGGCGTGCGGAAGAATTATGGGCTGATGAATGGATGGGGATAAGGCCAAGGTCGAGGCAACCCTCTGTGAAGTGGATAAAGAAGAGGTTGAGGAAGATATGGGCTTTTAGACGTCAAACTGGTACTCAGGGTCTTCCTCCTCCGAAACTACCGAAGGGTCCTGAAGATGCAATGTTTAACTTTCAGTGGTGTTAAAGTCGAAGCTATGTTTAACACAGAAGTGTTAGACTGTCCTATGTTTAACACCGTAGTGTTAGACTATCCTGCTGATTTAATCTTATCATTCCTTATTTTTTTGTATTTATTTATTTTCGTGAATTCAGTTTATTCTAGGATAGATATGTATTTTATAAAGATTTAGGAACGATTAGATTTGACTTTTGGATATATTTGAATAGATTTGCTTCCTAATCATTAGAGATATACATAAATCTTTCATATCTTTCATATATATCTTTCACATATCTTTACCTAACTTCCTCTAATCTTTGCAGTTGAGATATATATGCAAAGATACATATCAAGCACGAAGTTAACCTTATCTACACAAGGTTATTCATATCTACACAATGATGAATTCATATCTACGTGATGTTATTCATATCTACATGAGGCAAATCATATCTACACTAGGCAAATCCTATCTACACAAGGCAAATCATATCTAGGTCGTGGCTACACTCATCTACATCTATAAAAAGGGTGCTGGGGTGCGAAGAAAGATTGGACGACTTATTTTATTCTTCGAGATTTCATTCAAGCAAGGCGTTCCAGCTTTCGTTCATTGTTCTAGTGCTTTCAACTCACGAAGATATTCAAGCCGAAGAAGGATCCTACCTCCGGAGAGTGAATCCAACGGTAGAGGAGTTTTTTGGGTTGAATCGTGTGTTCGTAAGTACGCCTTTCATAGTTGTAGTCTCTACTTCTATGTAAATTCAAAGTTCTTCGAGGGAGTGAACCGAGAAGGGTTTTGAATATTTGCTATTTCGATTTTACTGTGTAAACTTCATTATTATAGTAAAATCTATTTTTGGCCGTGAGGCTCTCGCGAGTTTAGGAACCCTAGACTCGTGAAATTAATTCTTTGTGTCTGTGTTAAATTTCCGCTGCATGTTAAACTTTGTGTTAAACTTTGTCTAACATCCTGTTTAACATTACTCTGTTAGTCAGGCATATTGAATTCACAGTGTTGAACACTTCAACACCTTGATGTTAATAGTAAACTCGGGCACTAAATTTCTTCAATTGGCATCAAGAGCCTACTTCTTGACGGACTAAGTTGTTTGTTCCTGAGTGCAGTTTACTATTATGGATTTTACAAGCCCTGCTTGTCGTCCACCCATCTTGGAGAGTAATGGGAATAACTACTCTCTATGGAAGTCTCGGATGAGGATGTACATCAAGTCTATTGATGAACGAGCGTGGGTTGCTGTTTTGGATGGTTGGACACCTCCAAAAATCACTGTTGAAGATCCAGAAGATGCTACAAAAATCATTACCAAACTCAAACCTGAAGGACAATGGAGTGTTGATGAACGACAAATCTCTAACTTTAACTCTAAGGCGTTAAATGCAATTTTTGTGTCTGTTGATGTTGCGTGTTTCAGGTTAATATCCAGTTGTTCAGAAGCTCGAGATGCATGGTTGATACTCCAAGGAAAATGTGAAGGAACCGCTAGCGTTAGAAAGACCAAAATGAGATTACTCACCACAAAATTCGAAAATCTCAGGATGTTGGAAGAAGAAACTATTTCCTCTTACTATGAGAAGATGGCATCCATGGCCAATGAAGCAAATGCTCTAGGTGAACCCATTAGCAATGAAAGACGGGTTAGCAAGATGTTAAGGTCGCTGCCAGAAAAGTTCAACATCAAGGTGTCAGCGATTGAAGAAGCAAGAGATGTTGCAACCTTGGAGATTACTGAACTGGTAAGTATTCTAACTACTTTTGAGCTAAATCTAATGGAACAGAAACGAGGATACAAGACCAAAGGTGTAGCCCTACATGCTGGAAAATATGGATCTGAAACATCACAAAATACAACAAAGTCAAACATTCTGGAAGAGGAATTAGATGAGGATCTACTTAATGAAGATAATCCAAATCTTGTTTTACTGACCAAAAAGTTTAACAAGCATGTTAGATCTCTCAAGAAAGATAGAAGGAGTTCTGTATCGTCATCACCCTCAAACTTCTCAAACAACTCTTCAAGTTCCACAAGGCGAGGAAGTGAAGATATATCAAGGAAAGATAAGAATTCTCTCACAGAAAAGTCTAACATCGACATTGTAAAGTGCCATGGTTGTTCAGGTGTCGGACATTATGCCAACGAGTGTCCAACAGTACTTAGACAAAGAAAGCTCAACTTTAACACAACTCTCATTGAAGATTCAGAATCAGACGATGAAGAGTTGGATCAAGCAATGTTACATGTGAAAATCGAAGAATATGTTGAAGCTGAAGAACATATGGACACTGATGTAGAGATTCAAGAAGTTCGAAACTCTGAAGATGAAGATGAAGATGAAGACGAAGAAGTAGAAGAAGAAGAGGAATAAGAAGGAGGAAGCGACATTGTGTCAAACTCTAACATCCTTCAAATAGAGAACTCTACAAACTGGTATATTGATACTGATGTTAAACATTCTGTTGTTGAACATTTTTCTTATGACATGAATCAGGAATGTCAGACTTATCAAACCACACCTAAAGAGATGGAGAAGATAAATCACTACTTCAGCATAGTTGATAAACGGTGTGAAGATCAAGATGATGAGATCTTAAAGCTGAAAGAAGAGAATTCATCCCTAAGGCGACAAATCAATCGACTCGAAGCACTACTAACTCGTAGGGATCAAGAAGTAAGTGTGTTAAAAAGTAAGGTATGTGATGCTGACTTTGTGTTTGAAAAAATCAACAAAGGTAAAACCACACTGGATGAAATATTGTCTATTAAACCTTCTGATGGTAGTGGATTGGGTTATGAAAAGTTAAATTCTGCTATGTTAGAGTCTGAGAATAACATTATAAAATTTTCTAGAGCAGAGTCTAACATCACTGAGCATCATGTCAAAGATAAATCTAAGGTGTTCGTGTGTCATTACTGCAATGGACTTGGGCATATAAAACCTTTCTGTAGATTTAGGATTGCTGATGAGAAAAGGAAAAATAATCAAAAAGGTCATAAAGAGGATAAAAAATGTCTAGCAGTATATACTTCTCTAAAGTCTAACATTGCAGGCAAATGGTATTTTGATAGTGGATGCTCCAGGCATATGACAGGTGATAAGTCTTGCCTATCTGATTTTAAAGAAGTAAGTGGAGGAACAGTTACTTATGGTGGTGGTGCTAAAGGGAAGATCACTGGTAAAGGAATTTTGAATGTTCCAGATTTTCCTAAACTCAAACATGTACTATATGTTGAAGGTCTGACAGCTAACCTAATTAGCATTAGTCAACTGTGTGATGATGGACTTACAGTCAAGTTTGACAAAGATACATGCGAGGTGTATGATGATAATAATAATTGTATTATGTTTGGTAGTAGATCAACTGATAATTGTTATCAAGCTGATCAAGATGGAAAATATTTTCTAACAAAACCTGATGAAGCTGAAATATGGCACCAAAAGATGGGACATGCTCATGTTCGAAGTATTCAGAAACTTCTCAAGTATGATGCTGTGAAAGGAGTTCCACAACTAAAGTTCAACACCGACAAGGTTTGTGATTCATGTTTGAAAGGTAAACAAACTCGTACTTCTCATCCCTTATTGAGTATAACTAACACTAATGCTTGCTTTGAATTGATGCATATGGACTTGATGGGTCCTATAGAAGTAAAAAGTGTTGGAGGAAAAAGGTATGTTTTGGTTTGTGTTGATGATTATTCTAGATTCACTTAGGTAGAATTCTTGAGGGAAAAGTCTGACACCTTTGAGTTTTTCAGAAAACTATATAGGCAACTTAGAAAACTTTATCATGCTGATGTTATACGTATTAGAACTGATCATGGAAGAGAATTTGAAAATGTTGAGTTTTCTAAATTTTGTGAAAGAAAGGGTATTACTCATGAATTCTCAGCCCCTAAAACTCCCCAACAAAATGGTGTTGCTGAAAGGAAAAACCGCACACTTCAAGAAATGGTAAGAGTCATGTTACACTCTAAGCATCTTTCTAGGAAATTATGGGCTGAAGCAGTCAACACTGCTTGTCACTTAATCAATAGGGTTTATCTTAGACCCGAAACCAAGATGACTCCCTATGAGATACTTAAAGGTAAAAAACCCAATCTGAAATACTTGCATGTATTTGGTTGTATCTGTTATGTTTTGAATGACAGAGATTATCTAACCAAGCTTGATTCCAGGTGTAACAAGGCACTTTTTCTTGGATATTCCAGTAATAGTCGAGCTTATCGCGTGTTTAACTTACAAACTAAAACTATCCAAGAATCTATCAATGTTGTCTTTGATGATGCAGGTACTTTACTTGATAAACAAGACCTGGAAGATGCATCTCACCTCGTAGAGAAGGACGTGGAATCAGCAACTCAAACGAGTACAGATGTTAGAGAAACAAAAAGTCCAACATCTCCAGACTCTAACACTGATAAAGAGGATGACGATGTTAGACATGGTTCAGACTCGGACAAGGAGGAAATCTCTGACACGCTGGTGTCAAATTCAGAAAAAGAGAACCACCTCTTCACATCAAACGGAATCATCCTCCGTCTCAGGTCATTGGAAGTGTTCTTGAAGGAGTACAAACACGCAAGAAAGCCCCTGTCAATTACAAAGAGATGGTAAGAATGGTTTGTATGACCTCTAAGTTTAACATCTTCCATTCTAGTTGTTATCTGTCTGAAATTGAACCTAAGAATGTTTCTGAAGCTTTAAAAGATGAGAATTGGATTTTATCTATGCAGGAAGAGTTAAATCAATTTGTTTCTAATGATGTTTGGACCTTAGTTCCTAGGCCTAATGAAAAAAACGTGATTGGAACTAAGTGGATCTTTAAAAATAAAACTGATGAGAATGGAAATGTTGTTAGGAATAAATCTAGGCTAGTTGCTCAAGGGTACACTCAAGTAGAAGGCATTGATTTCGATGAAACATTCGCTCCTGTTGCTAGGTTAGAATCAATACGGATTTTAATTGCTATTACTTGTGCTTCTAATTTCTCGTTGTATCAGATGGATGTAAAAAGTGCCTTTTTAAATGGTATTTTAAATGAGGAAGCTTATGTTGAACAACCGAAAGGTTTTGAGGATCCATCCAAACCCGATCATGTGTACAAATTGAAGAAGGCATTGTACGGACTCAAACAAGCACCTCGAGCATGGTATGCAAGGCTAACTGAATTTCTACTTGATCTAAAGTTCAGCAGAGGTAATGTGGATAAAACTCTCTTTGTTAAACATACTGGCAAGAACTTTTTAGTTGCTCAAGTTTATGTTGATGACATTGTGTTTGGGGCGACTGATGTTAGACTTGTAGATGACTTTGTCACCAGGATGTCTGACATGTTTGAAATGAGTATGGTAGGAGAGTTAAACTATTTTCTAGGACTCCAGATAAAACAATCTCACGAAGGTGTTTTTATTTCTCAAAGTAAATATGCATGTAATCTTGTAAAAAGATTTGGGTTAGAATCTGCAAAACACATGAAAACACCAATGGGTTCCAATGTTAAACTTTGCAAAGATAGTAGTGGTGTTAGTGTTGAACCTACTGAATACCGTGGAATGATAGGTAGTTTGTTATATCTTACTGCTAGTAGGCCTGATATACTTTTTAGTGTTGGTGTTTGTGCTAGATACCAGTCTGACCCCAAAGAATCTCATATGAAAGCTGTTAAAAGAATTATTCGATGTATATCTGGAACTTCAAACATGGGATTGTGGTATGCAAAAGATACTGGTACTAACATTACAGGTTATAGCGACGCTGATTGGGCTGGCGATGTTGATGATAGAAAAAGTACTAGTGGTGGATGTTTTCTGATTGGAGCAAATCTTGTGTCTTGGTCAAGTAAGAAACAAAATTGTATATCTCTTTCAACGGCTGAAGCCGAGTACATTGCTGCAGCAAGTTGTTGCACACAATTGGTATGGATGAAACAAATGCTTGAAGATTACGGTATGTTTTCTGAAACTTTAACATTGTTCTGTGACAATTCTAGTGCTATTGAGATTTCAAAAAATCCAGTCCAACATTCTAGAACTAAGCACATAGATATTCGACACCACTTTATTCGAGATTTAGTGGAAAAAGATCTTATCTCAATTAAACACATACCTACTAAAGATCAAATTGCAGACATTTTTACAAAGGCCCTTGACTTTGAGAGATTCTCTTATCTTAGAAAATCTCTTGGTATGTGTAATGCTCCTTAAATTCGTATGAGTAGGATGCTGATCATTGTAAATCTTGAGTCGATCAACATTCAGTTGTTATTCAGTTTTTGCTCTGCTTGCCTGATTCTTTATCATCAGTTGTGTGATATCCTTTTGTGTTAAAGATCTGATTGAAAAAAAAAAAAAAACCCATGTTATAAGACGGTAGGCACAAGAGTGAGGCCTTAATGTCAACACATGGAGTATAAAACTCATGTTATAAGACGATAGGCACAAGAGTGAGGCCTTAATGCCAAAACATTGAGTATGTTTGTCATGTACGATCGTCATTTCTCAAAGTACTGTAGATAGGATGTTACTAGGAACACTATCTATGTGGAACATGTTGAATGATGAGGTAATACATGCTGAATTTGTTTGTCACAAGCTAAGTACTGGAGATAGGATGTTATTAGGAACACTATCTCTGTGGAACATGGCACACGACAATGTTCTTTATCAGATCGGTTGTTTTTACGGGTATAACACTCTGATGTTAAAGTTTGAAGGCTTGCAGTTTCTGTTCGTTTCCATTATTAAAAAAAACACAAAAAAAAGGAGAAAAAGAAAGGGATTTTTAATCATTGTTGAGTACTTTGGTGTCACAGTTTGTTCAGAAGTATAGGGGTGTTAAAGTTGGTGTTAATCTCAGTTTCCCTTTTCTTGATCACGTGAACTTGGATGTTGTGTGGGCTGAATGTCTTGGTGTTGGATAAGGACTTTTCATGGAATCTTAAGCTTTTCTTTCCTGCAAACATTCAGGGGGAGAAGGATTCAGTTTCAGTTTTTATGTTTATATGAAAAGTCTAATATCTTTTTTGGTGCAGTATAACATCTCACTGTGCAGGTCGAATAGAACTGAATTACGAGTATTGTGTTTTGGAATGCTTACAGGAATGATAAGCTTAAGGGGGAGATTGAAGATGCAATGTTTAACTTTCAGTGGTGTTAAAGTCGAAGCTATGTTTAACACAGAAGTGTTAGACTGTCCTATGTTTAACACCGTAGTGTTAGACTATCCTGCTGATTTAATCTTATCATTCCTTATTTTTTTTGTATTTATTTATTTTCGTGAATTCAGTTTATTCTAGGATAGATATGTATTTTATAAAGATTTAGGAACGATTAGATTTGACTTTTGGATATATTTGAATAGATTTGCTTCCTAATCTTTAGAGATATACATAAATCTTTCATATCTTTCATATATATCTTTCACATATCTTTACCTAACTTCCTCTAATCTTTGCAGTTGAGATATATATGCAAAGATACATATCAAGCACGAAGTTAACCTTATCTACACAAGGTTATTCATATCTACACCAGGATAAATTCATATCTACGTGATGTTATTCATATCTACACGAGGCAAATCATATCTACACTAGGCAAATCCTATCTACACAAGGCAAATCATATCTAGGTCGTGGCTACACTCATCTACATCTATAAAAAGGGTGCTGGGGTGCGAAGAAAGATTGGACGACTTATTTTATTCTTCGAGATTTCATTCAAGCAAGGCGTTCCAGCTTTCGTTCATTGTTCTAGTGCTTTCAACTCACGAAGATATTCAAGCCGAAGAAGGATCCTACCTCCGGAGAGTGAATCCAACAGTAGAGGAGTTTTTAGGGTTGAATCGTGTGTTCGTAAGTACGCCTTTCATAGTTGTAGTCTCTACTTCTATGTAAATTCATAGTTCTTCGAGGGAGTGAACCGAGAAGGGTTTTGAATATTTGCTATTTCGATTTTACTGTGTAAACTTCATTATTATAGTAAAATATGTTTTTGGCCGTGAGGCTCTCGCGAGTTTAGGAACCCTAGACTCGTGAAATTAATTCTTTGTGTCTGCGTTAAATTTTCGCTGCATGTTAAACTTTGTGTTAAACTTTGTCTAACATCCTGTTTAACATTACTCTGTTAGTCAGGCATATTGAATTCACAGTGTTGAACACTTCAACACCTTGATGTTAATAGTAAACTCGGGCACTAAATTTCTTCAGGTCCCTTTCTTACTTTTGAGAGAACCCCCCACGTACATGTGTTAACATATTAACCACCAAACTGATTCCAATAGTCAAAATTCGCCTCGATGCTCAAGATGATCGAATGCTGAGGAGATGCAAGCAGCTGCGGAGGACTTGTATTTGAAGAAATCCGTACATGGAAGGTGTGGCCCATTGTGCCCTTTGTTCCCTTTGTGCCACTCGTCCGTGATCTGGAGGTGAACTGGCCGATGGTTGCTGCTGTTGATCCTGCCCAAGCTGAAGCCTCCACAACTAGGACCCATGTTGATGCCTCCACAACCCTTTCCATCCACCACATTAATGAGAGGATGAAGACGGTTACTTCTACAGTGACTACCTTTTTAGGTATGGACAAAGAGGGGGAAGTGTTCAGAAGGAATGCTAAAGAGAAGCGTTTGAGGAGAGATGAAGAGAACATGCGGAAGCTCGAATCTGATATGGCCAAGTAGAGATGTCAATTAAGCCCGAAATCAACGGGTTGGCCCGAAATCGATGGGTTAAAATGCGGGTTAGGGTAAAAAAAAATTTAAACATAATTTTTTTTAACCGATCGGGCCTGACCCGCCGGGCTCGCGGGTCAAATGGGTTGAATCCATCGGACCGCGGGTCAGCCCGTCGATCCAGGCAAAAAATTGTTTATAAATTTTCTGCCCACCCAACCTACTACTAAATACATTTCACACCCAAATATATTTAAGCCCATGTATAATTTAATTTTTATTCATGACCCAAATCTTTGTTAATAAAAGTTCAGCTTGGCCCAATACATTTGTGGGCGTATATTTTTATGATTAACTTATAAAATAATGATAATAGTAATAATTTTGCAAATAATAATGACCACAATATCATGTTGGATCTTATATATTCTATACAAATTTAATAGATTGAATTTCATAGTTCTTTCAAATTCCTTGAATCATCAAGTTATATAATTTTATTGAGTTCAAACAATTAATAAATATTCATGGGATTTTTAAAATTATTTAATTATAGAGTTATAACTTTGGTAAAATAAATATATTTTTAAGTTGATAAATAAAAAAAAGATTGATATGTATTATGATTTTTTTTTGTAAAAGAGAATAAATAGTTTATACTTTATTATTATTTAGAAGAAAATAATAGAGAATGAAATTTTTAATGTTATAGAAAGTATTAATAAATATTAAAAACTAAAAATAATTAATAAATTCGTCAGCCTAATGGGTTAACTCGAAAACCGAAGGGTTAGGGTTAGGATCAAAAATTTTAGCCCGAAAATCTTTTAAACCGGACCGAATAGCCCGCAGCCCAATAGGGCTGGCCCAAAACCCGACAGGCTAGCCCGATTGACATCCATATGGCCAGGATGGCCGAACTAATAGCCTCTCTCGAAAATCTGACCAAGGGTGCCAGTCCTTCTGGAGCTAAAAAGAAATAGAGTCGATCTTCTTTCTTCCATTTTGCTTGTATAAATTTGTTAGTTTCTTTCTTTGTACTTGTAATCTCATATTTTAATGGAAAGAGCTGAGTGGTTGATGACAAATTCTCTTTGTCCAACTATAAGTCTATATTTGTTGGCTGAACTTACACGATCTACTATAATCACAAAGCTTGTGAAATTTTCTCACAAGTATATTCTTATGCTTATGCTCTTATACTTAAGAATTTTTACTCACTTTGAAGATTTAATCTAGCAATATCTCTTCCAGTGGGAAAGATCTTAAGTAGAGTAGGCTGAGTTTGAGGGGGAACTTTCATTAAGTTTATAGACTGATAGTTCCTTTACTTGTAAAAACTTGGAAAGACTAATCGCTCCTCATCGGCTTAGTATAAATGATGGCTTTGACCACACTAAAAGGGGGGAAATTGTTAGGAAATTTGTTAGAAATTTCCTTATTTTATTTTGGTGGGTCAAAGCATAAAAGCTATCTAAGTATGTCTAGATTAGTTTCAGTATGGTCTCAAAAATGTAAAGTCCTGTATAGGTCTTTTATCAAGTTGTAAACTGAAGCTGATTTGAGACTAGACTGATGGATCAGTCTGGGATGCGCTATACTCAACAGACTAAGGTTCAAATTGAACTTACAAGTCTGGGATTCATGAGTCTGGACTGACAAGTTTGGGATACACCAAATATGGACTTGACCAGTCTCAGGACTCACCAACCGAGAGACCAAACTCACCAATCTCGGATACCAAACTTACTAGTCTGGGGACCAAGCCTAAATTGATTGATGATGTCACCAAGCATGGACTTGCAAGCATGACGGCTTCAGTATGGAATCCTAAGTTCCAGCCCCGGTGCAAAGAGACAAGTAAAATATCCAGAGAAACGTACTGACAAGTACAAACTTAAGGGATTGGAGATTCCTTAAAGTCTGAAAGCCCAAGACTTCAGTCTTGATACCTAAGACTGACCAGTCCAGGATTCCTCAGACTGGCCACAGATTATCGTTCTGACAAAAGAATGAACAATTGTTGTCCCTGTCAGAAAAAGAGGAGCAGGTGCGGGATTTCTGGAAAAGCACCACCTACTTGCCGATCACTTCAGCCAAACAGAGACTTCCGATTGAACAAGATTCAATTTGTCTCTGACGAATATATGGATTCAAATATGAAGAACTGTGGTCGATGCTAAAATCGCATACTAATTATAGCAAAAAAAGCAAATAAATTTATAACTCGAGTGTCGAACCCACAGGGAATGTATGACGAAACTATTTCATGTACTAGCTATAGTCTTCAAATTATAATTGTTTAAGCAACTTGAAAACTGGATTTGGTTTTGAAATTGAAAGATAACAAGACAAAAATTTAAAGGTTTTGAAAACAATATTTAAAGAGACAGATTCCAGGCCATACAATCAAACTATCAATATGTAGAAATCATCAACTCGGCAATGGGGAAATTAGATTCAAATGGATTAAATTCCTTATTTGGAAATTTAAATCCTAGATTACTAACACATGTCTATCTCCTATTGGTCTCAAGAACACATGCTAATCAATCCCAATAATTATCGAATTCGAACCTACAATTAAATCTTCCTTTTGAGACAAAAATTAAATGCATTCAATTCCATCTTCCTATTACTAATTTTCACATTTCGATCCTTCAATTAATAATTACAAATCTAGATTAACTTCATCTCTCGATCCTTCATTAATTCTAGATTCGATTAAATTAAAACTGAGAATTAAATCATGTTATCGAGTTGAATCATTCAAACATGCATCAAGAAGATCATCAAAGCCCTAGAACCTGCCAGGGTTTCTAGCCACTAAACATGAATTGAAATAAAGAAATCATATTATTAAAACTCAAAAAATAACTTACAAAAGGAATATGAATCATGAAGTCCTTAAAAACTCCTATGCTAATTAAACTAAAGTGACCCAAAAGTCTAAAGAGATGTAATAATGTGTAATTCTCGAGCCCTAAGGAGTAGTATTTATTGAGGAGAAAATAAATTTCAACAATGTATTGAGCTAAATTATCAAAATCTTCCAAACTGGGCGAATTTGCCTTCTCGGGCTTCGGTGCCGATCGACATGGCCTTCATGTGTCGATCTCCTTCATGTCTTCAATTTCAATTGCTGCTTGCTCTTCATGTCGATCGACACATGCTGTGTCGATCGACATGAACTCCCACGTCGAGCTCCATCTCGATCCTGCCTTCGGTCGATATCGACCCTCTATATTGATCGACATGCACCACGTCGATCGATATGAAAGGTTTTGCTCGGGATTTTAGCTTGTCTTCCATGTCGATCGACATCCCGTGTGTCGACCGAAACAACTTTGTCATTCTGGCTCTTTTCACCACTTGGCCACTTTTTAGCCCCAAAACCTTCAAAAACTCACCATTGCATGCATAAAATCCTCTATAATACACTCATGCAAGAAAATAACTAATAACTAAACTTAAATTAACTAAAATAATGGAGAGAAATATGGATAACTGAGTGTAAATACGAGCTTATTAATTTGTGCCTATAAATAGTTGAAGACTTCTAGAAATCCATACCAACCGAACTTGCTATAAATGAACTAGCTGAAACGCTGCAAAAATCTTCACTCAATGTTCGAGGTTGTCTAAGTTTTTCCGTGTGTCACTTTAGTGAACACGAGACTCAAAACATTCGTTCTTGATTTATTCCTTGGTAGTCTTTCTCTCCAAGAAAGATTACAATAGTCAAGTACGTTTAGTACTTTGACTCTTACGGGCGATCTGCCGCGAAGCTGATAATTTCAGGAAAACTCTAAATACCCCATTCCGACGACGAGGAGGCTGCGTGGTATGTCCACACTCTGAGGAGCTGCGAAGAGACGGACGAGTGATGGAGCCCAAGTTGGAGTTGTGAGAGATGATCCGGTCTACATTCCGAGTGGACCGATGACTAGAGCTCGAGAAGGACTTTGAGAGCTGGATTGAGTTTATTGATTAAAGACATTTGGGCTGCAAATATCTCCAAGGATTCGATGCTATTGGAAGAATTAAACGAAGACCCATAAAATTATTAATTTAATTATGTGTAATGATTGAGCTTGGTTTAATTTATTCTGTTATTTTGGGCCAACATGTTTTGTCCTTATTTAACTAAACTTCAAATTTAATTTAGGTCTTTAATTTTCGAGTTTAATTACCTTACTAGATTTGCACCCGCACGATGCGCAAATCAAATACATATTTTAATTTATAATTACAAAATTATATATCTTAGCTTATTCAAGAAATTTATTTTAAATATATTTAATTTTTATTCAACTATATTATACGTCAAACTATATATATAAATTTAATAAAAATAAAAAGGATTATCAGACACAGTTGATAAGATTTGGTTTAAATATGATCTCATAAATGATATTATATTTGTATTATTTAAAAATATAATAAATTAATAAGATATAATATTTTAAAGAAAACGTCATAAATATAGTTTTGTTATATTTTTATTATTGTTATAATATATTTATATTATATTAGAATTTAAAAAATAAAAACTGATTAATGTAATTATGGCGGGAACAGTTAATAAAGACTATTCTCTTTTAACATAGTATATAGATTAGATTAGGATTTGAGTTGCCTATTTAGAGGCCTTGTTATTGAACAATTAAATCAATTTTCAGATTTTAATAAAAATTGTGAGATTTTCTCCTTTAATTTCTGAAGGCTCAATTTTTGAAATTCTATATTATCCATAGGGTTTCAATCTCGACTAATCAATCGGATAGTCATATCCGTTTGTGGTGTCTTCAACTATATCCTTTTTGTTGGATCAATTCGCTTCTTGGGTCGTAGGAGAATTATTCTGGACTACGGTACTTGAAGGTTTTCGAATCCAAAGGTGTTAGATCCTTCCATCGTTCATTTCAGTCAAGTTCAGTTTGCTTCCGCGTCGTGTCTAAGTCAAATTGTTCGAGTTCCTGGGCTGCGATCTAAACCTTCCCGATGAGGATCATATCATTTTGGTATCAATATCCAGGTCGTGTCTTTCCGCTTCCTCGTCTTTCAGTTTTGTTGTTTCTTTTCTTTTGTGTCAAAAATATCGAGTCATGTTCTGTTTCGTGCGTGTCTTAAGTTACCACAATTTGATTCGTATATTTTCCGTGTCTTTTGTTGTCGTGTTGTATGTCTGCTTTCTGTTTTTAGGGTCGAAAATTTTGGGGGTTAGGGTTTCGAATTGTTGAAGTTTCTTGTGAATCAAGATTTGAATTATCTTCCTTACCATAAATCTTCCCTTATATCTTTTTTTTCCTTATCCATATCATTCTTTGATTACCATATAAATTTGGTAATTTCCTTGGCCATATTATTTCCTTCTTGAATTACCAATCAATTTGGTAATTACCATATAAAAAAGGGTCGGAAAATAAAATTAGAACTAAAAAATAAAAGAAATAGTTCGAAGAAAAAAAAACAATTAGTAAAAAAATAAAAAGGAGTCGAAAAAAAATTAAAAAATGGGGGAGTAAAAATAATTTAAAATTCCCTAATTTCTTGATTTCTACTAGTGCCTTTTTGTCTGTTTTTCCGGTAAATCCAGTTTTTCACGTAACTTTTGCATACGGTGTCCGTTTTTTGCTTAATTATACTTTTCGGAAATATCTCAGCAAAATCTACAAGACACACGGCTTTCCCATAATATAAGGTATTTTTTGGCCAAAATCTTTTGTTTTCGAGTAGTTATTGCTCTCGGAAAGTTTTTCCGAAAAAGATTTTCATTCGTTTTTGGTCATTTACCTTCCTAGAGTCGTCTAGAGTCTTCTCGTTCAGTTGGTTAGTCGAATTGAATCTTTGGAATTTTATAGGATTTTTTTTAGTTTTTTGGAAATGAGAAAATAGTGGTAAAATGTAAGAGAGTGTGAGATTACTAGAGGGATTGAAAAAACCATTTTTACTGAGAGAGATACACAAGTGTGAGTGCTTTGACATAAATGAGTGATACACGTGTGTAAGTTAGGTGGTGAGGTCCTTCTTTTATTTTTTTATCTAATATTTCTTGCAGGTATGTCTAAAAGTAATAGTTCTGAGGAGATGAAAGGAGATGAGGTTGTTGGTGGTGGTCAGGTCAAGTACATGATGGAGGCCATGAAATCTGAATTGACTAGGTTGCTGAAGAGTTTAATGAATGCCATGCATCAATGAATGGATGATCTCGAGATCTCTATGACAGAAAATGCTCGACGAGACTCATTTGATAGTCATAGGAGTACTGGGAAAGGAGGACGTGGCGATCGAGGTGGAAAAGACTCGAATAGGAGAAAAAATCCTTAGTATGAGGAGGATGTCGATGACTATGCCGAGGAGGAGTCATTTGATAACAATTCGGGGACAACCAAGATGAACATCCCATCCTTTCAGGGAAAGAATGACCTCGAATTGTATCTGGAGTGGGAGCAAAAGGTGGTGATGATGTTCGAATGCCACAACTAATATGAGTTGAAGAAAGTAAAGTTGGCTGCAGTGGAGTTCTCTGATTATGCTCTTGTGTGGTGGGATCAGATGGTTAGTTACAGGAGAAGGAATAAGGAGAGACCTATAGAGACATGAGATGAGATGAAGGTTGTTATGAGGAGGCGTTTTGTGCTGAATCATTATTACCTAGAGCTGTATAACAAGCTGCAGAGTCTGAGACAAGAAAGTCGGAGTGTGGATGAGTACTATAAGGAGATGGAGGTGGCTATGATCCGAGCCAATGTACTGGAGGATAGAGAGGTGACGATGGCTAGGTTTCTAGCTGGATTGAATTGGGAGATTCAGAATACAGTAGAGTTGCAACACTATGTTGAGCTGGATGACATGGTCCACATGGCAATCAAGATTGAAGGACAGCTCAAGAGGAGGGGCAACAGCAGTAATACGAGGCAGCACCCTACAGGCTGGAGAGAATACCAGACTGGAAGTGGTTCAGCACCAAAATGAGCTCCGTGGAAGAAGGAGGAGGAGCAGCCTCGAGGGGAGAAAAAGCTGTTTATGAAGCCCAGGTCAGATTCTGTAGCTCAAGGTAAATCTGTTACCACTGAATTTCCTAATAGAGATCGCAAGTGTTATAAGTGTCAGGGTTTTGGGCATATTGCTAACAATTGCCCAAATCAGAGAGTCATGGTGATTCAGGATGATGGAGAGATTGTGATATTGACCCGGAGATGCCTGATTTGGATGATCCTAATGAAGATGAAGAAGAGCTTGAGGCGCCTGCAGAGCTGAATTTTTTATGATGAGAAGGGCTTTGAATGCACAACCTGCAGCTGGAGATGTTGAGCAGTGGGAGAACATTTTCCATATGCATTGTCATATCAACGATAAGGTCTGCAACATGATTATAGATGGAGGCAGTTGCACCAATGTGGTGAGCCAGTCGATAGTGAAGAAACTAGGGTTACCGGTGATGAAGCACCCTGGGCCCTACAAGTTGCAGTGGCTAAATAATAGTGGTGTCATCAAAGTAGTGAAGAAAGTCAAGGTGCCATTTCATATAGGGAAATATGAGGATGAGGTGTTGTGTGATGTGATTCCTATTGTAGGATTTTTCCGTGAACCGAATCACCAAAACCAAACTGAATCGGATTGATTTATGGATATTGCACATAATCTAAATTCACAAAACCCTAGCATGCTGCTATGAATTTAATAACCAGTATTGTGGATTGAGAGATTACCATTATTCCGTCGAGTCTGATCCGATCTTTTGCGTTTGAATTCCAAACTCCAATTCAACCATGCAATTCGATTTTATCTGCGGAATCAGAAATTAGAAATCTAATTTCTAAGATAAATTCAAAAACAAAGAAAAGAAAGAAATAGGATTTATGTTCTCCAGATCAGATCTTCAGGGCTGTGTCCCAATGCTGTCAGATCTACTACTGGTGAGGACTCCGTAGATATGTATTCTGAGCAGGACCAAAATCAAAATTCTCCTCCTTTCTTCTCCAAAAACGGCGCCTCTCTCTCTCTAGGTTTAGTGTGTTTCAACTGTGTTACAACTTATGAGAGAGAGCTGTCTATTTATAGACCTAGGGTTGTAAACCCTAATGTGCATTTTTGGGCTCAATTCAGCATATTTAATTTGGGCCAGACCTGGGACCTAATGCAAATAATAAAGTGGGCCTATAAATTAATTAAATCCCATGTCCACAACCCAGGACACAATTAATAAATTAATATTAATTCTTTTTCACCACAGAATTAATACTGACCTACCCCTTTATTACCACGTTATGAGAACGAGCTGCATTAATTGAGAATCCCCATATTTAAGGTTACCGGACATCCATTAATTAATCGGAGCCTCTGACAAGCTCTAACTACAATTAATTAATATCTTATAATTCCTGAGTAGTACCACTCAAACCTTATCACTCGTGCCTGAAATTAATCAGCCTGTAGGACTTTGACACGATGAATGTTATGGAGCTCTTCAGGGAATGTCCCCATCCTATTACTCGGATATGGTTACCTAAACCCAGTCTCAGGCGGTACTACACGAACTGCTATTACCCAAGATGCGGATATACGAGCACGTTACTTAGGCTCTCCACCATGGCAAGTCAAAGCAACAGTCAACCCGTGCAAACCCCTGAACCTTTGTTAGGGTTTGGACTCAATCAATATAACGAGATCTTGTATTCGCTGATGTCAGACAGACGAATACATCTCACTGCTGTCCATCAATATGCCACCTCTGCGTACCAGCATGTCAAGTAACCAAGACATACTACTTATCCCGACTATGCCGCAGCCATCCGGACAGACGTATCCTTATACGTTGTCTCTGTCGTGATCAGGTTTATGTCTCACTAGGTCAAGTGATCATTCTGTCTTCTGCGATCTACAACGCGCCGTATGATCGTCCCTATCGGTGAGACAAGAGGATACCATTGTTCATACATGTACGATTGTTAACAGATAGGAGAAATAAATCGTTGTATACTCATTATAATAAATGCTTTCAGCATACAAAACCCATCAATCTCCCACTTATACTCAAAGCATAACTGAGATATTACAGAGTATATAGTCCGTCTATCTAGTCTGCTGTCACTTTAACCACTATTAGTGGTCGGCATCCACCTCAGACCCAGCTCACGAATATGTCTTTCGTAAACTTTCTGCGGCAAGCTCTTTGTAAACGGATCAGCAAGATTGTCAGCAGTGTCAATCTTCTTAATCAGCACATCGCCCCTCGATACGATTTCTCGTATGATATGGTACTTTCTCTCTATGTGTTTGCTTGCCCTGTGAGACCGCGGTTCCTTTGAGTTTGCCACTGCACCAGAGTTATCACAATAAATTGTGATACTCCTCAGCAAACTCAGGATCATGCCCAACTCTAAAAGGTAGTTCCGGAGCCACACCCCCTCTTTCGAGGCGTCGGAGGTGGCGACATATTCCGCCTCCATGGTGGAGTCAGAAATGCATTTCTACTTTGAGCTCCTCCAAGATACAGCTCCACCTCCCAGGGTAAACACATATCCTGAGGTCGATTTCTTCTCATCCTGGTCCCCTTGGAAATCCGAGTCTTTATAACCCACAGGGCATAAATCCTCACTTTGATAAACTAGGCAGAAATTTCTAGTTCTTTTCAAATACTTGAGGATGTGCTTTACAGCAGTCCAGTGCGCCTGTCCAGGGTTAGACTGATATCTTGCTACCATGCCAACGGCATAACAGATATCTGGCCTGGTACACAGCATCGCCTACATGAGACTACCCACCGCCGAAGCTTATGGTACAAGACTCATCTCGTCTTTCTCCCGCTGTGTCTGAGGACACTGCCCACTAGAAAGACGAACACCATGTCTGAAAGGTAGCAAGCCTTTCTTGGCGAGTTGCATGCTGAACCGGGCTATCACAGTATCCACATAGGATGCTTGGGATAAGCTCAACATGCTTCTCTTACGATCTCGTAAGACCTTAATACCAAGAATGTAGCCAGCTTCTCCCAGATCCTTCATTTGGAACTGTTCGGACAACCAAGCCTTGATTTCCGACATCACTCCCTTGTTGTTTCCAAATAGGAGTATGTCATCAACGTATAGTGCAAGGAAGACCACGCTCCCACTGACACAAAGTCGGTAAACACAACTTTCATTTTCCAATTGTGCAAATCCATAGGATTTAATCACATCGTTGAAACGTAAGTTCCACGACCTTGAAGCTTGCTTAAGTCTATACAATGACTTCCTAAGCATCCAGACAAGATGTTCTTCGCCCTTGCTTATGTAACCCTCGGGTTGCTGCATATAGGTGTCTCTACCTTCTTCAAGGTAACCGTTTAGAAAAGCAGTTTTGACATCCATATGCCAGATCTCGAGGTCCATATGCGCAACTATGGTAAGGAGTATCCGGATGGATTTGAGCATGGCTACGGGTGAAAAGGTTTCGTCATAGTCAATGCCCTCTTTCTGACTATAACCCTTTGCCACCAGCCTGGCCTTAAAAGCCGTGATCTTTCCATCCGCCCATTTCTTTCTTTTGTATACCCATTTGCACCCTATGGCCCTAAAGCCATCGGCAAATCAGTTTTCTGGTATCCATCCATAGCAGTTATGGATTCAATTTCAGAATCCATGGCGACACGCCATTTGGCAACATCCTTGTCCTGCACTGCCTCTTCGTAAGTCAGTGGGTCAGAGTCCTCATGTCCGTCTTCCGGGCTCAAGTCCGAAGACTCACCCATGAACATGTACCTTTCTGACTGGAAAATAACTCTCCCACTACGACGAGGCATCGGTGCCGTGTCAGTAGTAGGTGCAGTGACTTGTGATCCTGCACCTTGCACTGAAGAATGTGTCTGTGGTGATGTACCTGTCACAGGTGAACCCAGATCCACACGTTCCCCTTCCCTTGGAATTGCATTCTCGTTCTCAATTTCTTGAAGAACGATATCACTCCTTGACCTGTGATTACTCACATACTCGTCCTCCAAGAATCTAGCGTTGGTGCTAACAACGACTCTTTGACTCTCAGGACAGTAAAAGTAACCACCTTTCGTTTGCCTGGGATACCCTATGAACAACATTACTTTTGACCTGCTTTCTAACTTATCAGGTTCCTTCGACAGTACGTGTGCCGGACAGCCCCATACTCTAAACTTGCACAAACTAGGTTTGCGACCAAGGAAGAGCTCAGAAGGTGTCTTAGGAACTGATTTAGAAGGCACCACATTAAGCACGTAAGCTGCTGTTTCCAATGCGTAGCCCCAAAACGAAATTGGTAATTTTGCATAACTCATCATTGATCTTACCATCTCTAGAAGAGTCTTATTTCTTCTTTCAGCCACACCGTTTTGCTGGGGAGTACCCAGTGCAGTCCACTGGGATGTAATCCCATTTTCTGACAAATACTGCAGGAACTCGTTACCGAGGTATTCGCCACCGCGGTCAGTTCGCAGCGACTTGATAGTTTTCCCGGCCTTCTTTTCTACTTCAGCCTTGAACTCTTTGAATTTCTCAAAGCATTCAGACTTGTAGCGAAGCAGGTAAATGTATCCATACCTTGAGTAATCGTCAATGAAAGTGACAAAGTACTCGTACCCTCCACAAGCCTGCATGGACATCGGTCCACATAAGTCAGAATGGATCAATTCCAACACTTCCTCTGCTCGAGACTGACTAGCCTTGAAAGGCCTAGTTGACATCTTGCCCTCGATGCAGGATTCGCAGACTTGATAAGGTACAGCCCAGACTAGGTCCAATGTACCGTCATCTGCAAGTCTTTGAATCCGCTTCAAGCTGATGTGACCCAGTCTCAAGTGCCAGAGATATGTAAGATCCTCATCAGAAGAAGTAAGTTTTCTCTTTCTAGGATTATCAATTACGGATGAATTACATGCAATACTTGCGGAAGACTTATGATTACAGTTAACAACATAGAGAGAATTATTCAGCATTCCATGACAGATAACACCGTTATTACCAATGATAGAAACACTACTATCAAAAATAACTGAATATCCATCAACATAAAGTTTGGAAACTGAAATAAGGTTTCGCCGAAAATCCGGCACGTAGAAAACGTCTCTCAAAGTTAAAACAGAATTATCAAAGTATAAGGTGAAATCTCCAATGGCAGTTGCACTCACTTGTGCTGCGTTCCCCATCGAGATGGTAACCTCGTCATTCTTCAGCACCCTCCTCGGTGTGAACCCCTACGAAATGTAACAAACATGATCAGTAGCTCCAGTATCCACTACCCACGAATGAGTTGAAACTGATGCTAAACATGTTTCCGTTACAAATGCAAATGACGTACCTTGTCCCTTAGCATTCAGACAATCCACCTTTCCGCATCCAGCACACTCGTTCTTCTTTGGAGTGACCTTGGCTCTCTTCCCCTTCCTGGACTTGCTATCACTGCCTGCTTTCCTGAACTTTCTCTCAGCACCATCGTCTCCAACCTTAGAGGTTGTCGAACCAGTACTAGAACCAGACAGAACAGGTTTCCGTGCTCGCATGGTAGACTGCTCCACTACAAGGTCCTCAAGCAGCTCATGCAGAGCATACTCTCCCTTTGCAGCAGCAACTACCTTAAAGTCAAAATAGGATTCCGGAAGAGAATTCAAGATAATATCAATCTTGCCTTGCGCACTGATATTACCACCCCGCACTGTAAACTGTCTCATGAGATCAATCACAGACATCATGTGCTCAGTCACTGAACTATCCTCAATCATCTTCTTGCACACAAGATTGTGTACAAGCTTACAGTTAATAGTTCGCTCCACTTTGCCAAAAGCTGTCGAGAGTTCCTTCCAAAGCTCTCCAGCCCTTTCGAGGTGCTCATACTTATGCCTTAATTCTCTAGACAGAGAACCCGTGATTAGCCAGAAGGCAAACTTATCAGCATCCTCCCATCTTTCATAGAATTCAAGCTCAAGCTCGCATACTCCTCTTTGAGAGCGCAACAGTGGATCCATGTAAAGAACATGTGCTTGATTTTTCAGATAAAGGATGTGTTTGATGCAGAAACTCCATTCATGGAAGTTTGGACCAGTTAGAGGATTGAGAGCAAGTATATGATCGACAGTAGACATAGACATATCTGAAACAATAAAGAATCTTAAATAAGAACATACATATTGAACTTCGAAAACAAATGCATTGAAAACCTTTTAATAAATCAAATACAAATGTTTTCCACTAATTGCCCAAGAGTTCCCACCGCAAGCTATACTCGTAGACGTTTACGATATAACCCTCAACCAGAACTGCTGGTTTTAAGCCCCAATCCATTTAATTTCACTACCATGTCAGGATGCTTTTGACACTAGAAATTAATAATTAGTGAAAACCTTAGACCAAACCATCTCTCAAGAACAGGGATGCAATTCTTGCATTATATTCTAAGATGCTTCTAAGCCATTAACCACAAATTTAACTCCGGCCAAAAGAGACAGTTTAGCATGGCACGTAACCCAATTAAGGCAAACCAAAATTCCTCGTGGCCCCAAAAATAGAAAAAAAATCTATCTATTACAATTTGAAATTTGAATCTAATTTTTGGATAAATCCAAATCTTTTTCAAATCTTCCAAATCTTCAAGGGCCTTCAAATATGGATACACCAAATCTTTTGGAATTTAGGCCTTTGTGATTTGATGATTTGCCCTAACCCTAATGCAAACCCTAGGGTTTACACAGGATTGCATAAACTACCAAAAACACGAGCCACCGCAACGGGACAGCAGCAACTGACGACAGTCACAGCCGCCGCCGACCGCCGCCCCCCGCCGCTGGCCAGCCGCCGTACCCCACACCCTGCTGTCGTGCTGCGCCCGTGCGCGCACCCTCGCAGCACTGGCGCTGCCTCGCGCGCGCGCCGCACGCCCCGGCCGCGCGCCTGCCGCGCCGCGTGCCGTCGGCCCTTCATCGGCTCCGTCTTCGTTCTTCGTCCTCGACCCGTCCAATTACATAAATTTGAAAATTACAGAACAACTATTCTATTACAATTTTCAAATCTACACTAATCACGAATTTTCTCGTGATTTTACAAAATTAATTCAGCCCTGCACGGATAAACCATCGCGGGCTGAATTACACGGGTTGCCACGAGGAACAAAAACCATCCACAATAAACAATAAATCTATACATGCATATTGAATTTAATTATGAACAACAGAGCCATCAATCAGAAACCTGGCTCTGATACCAATTGTAGGGTTTTTCCGTGAACCGAATCACCAAAACTAAACTGAAACGGATCGATTTATGGATATTGCACATAATCTAAATTCACAAAACCCTAGCATGCTCTTATGAATTTAATAACCAGTATTGTGGATTGAGAGATTACCGTTATTCCGTCGAGTCTGATCCGATCTTTTGAATTTGAATTCCAAACTCCAATTCAACCACGCAATTTCGATTCTGGTCCACGCAATTCGATCTGTATTCTGAGCAGGACCAGAATCGAAATTCTCCTCCTTTCTTCTCCAAAAACGGCGCCTCTCTCTCTCTAGGTTTAGTGTGTTTCAATTGTGTTACAACTTATGAGAGAGAGCTGTCTATTTATAGACCTAGGGTTGTAAACCCTAATGGGCCTTTTTGGGCTCAATTCAGCATATTTAATTTGGGCCAGACCTGGGACCTAATGCAAATAATAAAGTGGGCCTATAAATTAATTAATTCTCATGTCCACAACCCATGACACAATTAATTAATTAATATTAATTCTTTTTCACCACAGAATTCATACTGACCTACCCCTTTATTACCACGTTATGAGAATGGGCTGCATTAATTGAGAATCACCATATTTAAGGTTACCGGACATCCATTAATTAATTGGAGCCTCTGATAAGCTCTAACTACAATTAATTAATATCTTATAATTCCTGAGTAGTACCACTCAAACCTTATCACTCGTGCCTGAAATTAATCAGCCTGCAGGACTTTGACACGATGAATGTTATTGAGCTCCTCAGGGAATGTCCCCATCCTATTACTCGGATATGGTTACCTAAACCCAGTCTCAGGCGGTACTACACGAACTACTGTTACCCAAGATGCGGATATACGAGCACATTACTTAGGCTCTCCACCATGGCAAGTCAAAGCAACAGTCAACCCGTGCAAACCTCTGAACCTTCGTTAGGGTTTGGACTCGATCAATATAACGAGATCTTG
>JAPKLW010000377.1:0-22109 GCA_026898455.1 Plectranthus barbatus | reverse complement strand
GAAATAGAGGCATTAGAAGTTAACTTTTCAACCTCCCCCTTGAGATTTTCCACTTCTTTCTTGAGAGTGTCATCTTCCTTCTTTTCAATTGCTCGAACTTGTGGCCTCCTTGGGTTGGACCAGTCTTCTTGAACAACTTTAGAGCTTTTTCAGGTGATTTGCTCAATAATTCATTCCACCTGCTCCGTGCCTCGAACAAAGATTCGTCCAATAACGAATCCCTCATTCTCGGGCTGTGGTCTTCACTTCCTTGCCATGGAATTTGGATCCTCATCATCAGAGTCCTCTTGGCGGCGCCTTTCTCTTTCCTGCTCTCTTTCTCTTCTTTGAGCCTCGAGCCTGTCTGCCTCTCTTTCAGCCATGAGTTACTTGATGATGTCCTTCATGTGGTTGACTTCTTGGACTAGAAGCAAGGCACTCCCTTGAGTTATTTGTGCATTTGGCTCCTTCAATGGTGGCATGTCTGAGAAGTCGTCTTCGGTTCTATGGGGTGGTGGATCCATGTTGGTGTTTGTGACTTGTTTTTCCTTGCTTCTCCTCCTCCGGACTGTGGCTTCTAATTCAGGGTCGAAGACTTCGAGTGGTTTGCCCTGAGCTCACGTTTTCATCCAACCTGAGAAAAGAAGTGGAGAAAATCAGCCTATGTGTCAATCGACACACAAGTCATTTACGGCTGTGTCGATTGAAACAGATGCAAAAACCTGAAAACGCACACAAACCCTAAAACGCAAAATTAAAACAACAAAAACAAAAAAAAAACATGAAAATAAACAAAAACTCAAATAAAAATACAACCTCAATCCATCAGAACTAAAAACGAACTAATATCTAGACAAATCTGACAACCCCCAGCAACGGTGCCAATTTGATAAGCTATAGAAACAGCGAGCAAATAAATTTTTACACCCTAAGGTGGTCGATCCCACAAGGACTGTGCAATGAAATACCTAGAGTACTATCTATAGTTCTTAGAACATAGAAGTTTGAGGAACTTAAAAACTGGATTTGGTTTTGGGAATTAAAAGATAACACTGCAAGAATTTAAAGGTTTTTGAAAACAATAACTAAAGATACAGATCCTAGGGCAGATATTCTAAACTTCAGCATGCAAACTCATCAACTCAGCAATGGAGATAAATTCAGATTCATATGGATTAAATTCCTTGGTTAGACAATTAAACCCTAGATTACTAAAATGTGACTATCTCCTCTCGGTCTCAAGAACACAAATAAGCCAATCTCGATAATTATCTAATTAATTCCTACAAATTAATTCTTCCTTTTAAGATAGAAAATAATTGCATTCAATTCCTTCTTCCTATTACCAATTTTCACCTCTCGGTCATTCAATTGATAACTACAAACCTAGACTCAAATTTATCTCTAGATCCTTCTTTAAATATAGATTCGATAAATTAATCACAAGGAATTGAACCATGCTATTGAGTTGAATTCATTCAAACATGCATCAGAAAAGAATATCAAAAGCCCTAGAACCTGTTAGGGTTTCTAGCCATAAAACATGATAGAGAATAAAGCAAACATATTATTAATTACCTAAAGAATTGAAGAGGAACCTTCAAATTCTTGTAAAAAATCCAATGTCTACAACATTCTTCACAAAATTCAAGCTTAAAATCGTGCATAATTGAGTTCAATATTTATAGAGAAGCCAAAACATCTAAACTAGATATTGGGCTAAAATAACAAAAATTGCCAAAAAAGGCCAAAAATCCTTCTCGGGCCTCTGTGTCGAACGATAGGGAGCCTATCGATCGACACATATGCAGCATCTCGATATGCCCTTGCCTTCCTACGTGTCGATCGACAGGAAGCTTGTCGGTCGACATGCCTGCATTTGTCATCCATCTCGATCGACAAGGAGCCTGTCGGTCGACATGCCTGCATGCATGTCGAGCCTTTCTTCCTTTCTTGCCTTTGATCGACATCCGACCCCTGTGTCAATCGACATGCACCACGTTGATCGACACAGAGGTAAAGCTTCGGTTTGGCACGTCTTACAACTTGGTCAACTTCCCGTATGTCAATCGAAGCGGCAACTCTGTATAACTCGGCTCTTTTCATCGTTTGACCTCTTTTTAGCCCTAAATACCTGCAAAACTCTTCATCAAGAGCATAACATCCTATATAATAGACTCATTCACAGAAACGACTAAAAACATAAACTAATTGTACTAAAACAATGGAGAAAAACATGGATAAGTGAGTACAAATATGAACTTATCAGTGCACAACAGTCCTTTCTAGCTAGGGTTAGGATCTGAAGTGGGCAGTTCAGGAGGAGAAAACATTGGTGTTGTTGATCTACAAGGAGAACATGATTTTAACTAACATTCTTGATTCTCTACCTCCTTCTATTTCCTCTCTTTTGCAGGATTTTGAGGATGTCTTTCCAGATGATACCCCAGCCGGACTGCCACCCATTCGTGGGATTGAGAATCAGATTGATTTCGAGCCTGGAGCAACCCTTTTGAATAGACTAGCTTACTGAACCAGCTCAAAGGAGACGAAGGAACTGGAGAGGCAGATCGGAGAGTTGCTGGCCAAGGGGCATGAGAGGAAGAGTTTGAGTCCTTGTGCAGTTCCAGTTTTGCTTGTGCCTAAGAAGGATTCAACCATGAGGATGTGTTGTGATTGTCGTGCTATCAACAACATTACGGTTAAGTATCGCCATCCTATCTCTCGTTTAGATGACATGTTAGATGAGTTGCATGGTGCTTGTATGTTTTTTAAGATATATTTGCGAAGTGGTTATCATCATATTAGGATTAAGAAGGGAGATGAGTGAAAAACTGCTTTTAAAACTAAGCTTGGTTTGTGTGAGTGGTTAGTCATGCCTTTTGGTTTAACTAATGCTCCTAGTACTTTAATGCGTCTTATGAACCATGTTTTGAGAGCTTTTATTGGCAAATTTGTAGTGGTTTATTTTGATGATATTCTGATTTATAGTAGGAGTCATGATGATCACTTTGAGCACTTGAAGTCTGTTTTGGATGTACTTCGTAGGGAGAGATTGTTTGCTAACATGAAAAAGTGCATCTTTTGCATGGATAAGTTGGTGTTTCTCGGTTTTGTTGTTAGTGTAGATGGAGTGCAGGTGGATGAAGAGAAAATTCGAGCTATCAAGGAGTGGTCGCAGCCTAAGAACATTGGCGATGTTCGCAGTTTTCATGGAATTGTCGGCTTTTACAAGCATTTTGTACCTCATTTCAGCAGCATTGCAGCCCCATGACTGAAGTGATTAAGAAGACTGTGGAGTTCAGATGGAGAGAATAGCACGAAAAGGCCTTTGAGTTGCTGAAGTATAAGTTGACACATGCCCCGGTATTATCTCTTCCTAACTTTTCTAATATATTTGAGATTGAATGTGATGCTTCTGGAGTTGATATTGGTGTTGTGTTGATGCAGGAGAAGAGGCCCGTGACCTACTTCAGTGAGAAGCTGAATGGTGCAACATTAAACTATCCTACCTACGATAAGGAGCTTTACGCCTTGGTGAGAGCCTTGAAAACATGGCAGAATTACTTGTGGGCTAAGGAGTTCATTATTCACACCGATCATGAGTCGCTGAAGCATTTGAAGGGGCAGCACAAGTTGAATAAGAGGCATGCAAGATGGATGGAGTTTGTAGAGACCTTTCCTTATGTCATCAAATACAAGCAAGGTAAGGAAAACGTGGTAGTTGATGCATTATCTCGGAGGTATGCCTTAATCTCTACTTTAGATGCTAAGTTGATTGGATTTGAATGCATTAAGAGTATGTATGCTTCTGATGAAGATTTTGGTGATATTTATGCTGCATGTGAGACATCTACTAGTGGTGAATATTTTAGGCATGATGGATTTTTGTTTAGGAGAAATAAGTTGTGCATTCCTAGGTGTTCTCTACTTGAGTTATTGTTGTTACAGTCACATGGAGGTGGTTTGATGGGTCATTTTGGTATTGCTAAGACATTGGTTATGTTGCATGAGCATTTTTTTTGGCTTCGCATGAAACGTGATGTTGAGAGGATCTATGGTAAATGCATTACTTGCAAACATGCTAAGTCTAGGTCTAGTTCTCATGGATTGTATAACCCATTACCTATCCCTATTGTACCTTGGCTTGATATTTCTATGAATTTTGTGCTAGGTTTGACACATACTAGGCGTGGTAGTGATTCTATTTTTGTGGTTGTTGATAGGTTTTCTAAGATAACTCATTTTATTCCCTGTCATAAATATGATGATTCATCCCATGTTGCAAATTTGTTCTTTAGGGAAGTTGTGAGATTGCATGGAATTCTTAGGACAATTGTTTCTGATAGAGATTCTAAGTTCTTGAGCTACTTTTAGAAGACTTTGTGATGTAAGTTAGGGACTAAGTTGTTGTTTTCTACTACTTGTCATCCACAAACTGATGGTCAAACCGAAATAGTAAATAGGACTTTGTCTACATTGTTGAGAGTTGTACTTAAGAAAAACTATTAGGAATTGGGAAGAATCTTTCCCTCATTTTGAGTTTGCTTATAATTGTTCAGTTCATTCTGCTACTCAGTTTTTGCCTTTTGAGATTGTGTATGGGTTTAATCCTTTGACTCCTTTCGGTTTATCTCCTTTACCTGTGCAAGAATTTACTAACCTTGATGGGAAGAAAAGAGCTGATTTTGTGAAGCAGATTCATGAGAAGGCGAGGCAGAACATAGAGCGTCGTACTGAGCAGTATGTTAAGCAAGCAAATGAAGGGCGCAAGAAGGTGTTGTTTGAGCCTGTAGATTGGGTTTGGCTGCACATGAGGAAGGAGAGGTTTCCTTTTGCAGCGGAGATCGAAGTTGTTACCTCGTGGAGATGGTCCCTTCCAAGTGTTGGAGAAAGTGAATGATAATGCATACAAATTGGACTTACCAGGTGAGTGTGATGTTAGTGCTACGTTTAATGTTGTTCATTTAAGTACTTTTGATGTAGGAGACAGCTTGAATTTGAGGACAAATCCTTCTGAAGAGGAGGGGAATGATGCAGTCCAAGTAGCAGCTGTAAGAGACGATCCAGTCTACATTCTGAGTGGGCCGATGACTAGAGCTCGAGCAAGGACTTTGAGGGCTGGATTGAGTTTATTGATTAAAGACATTTGGGCTGCAAATATTTCCAAGGATTCGATGTTGTTGGAAGCATTAAACGAAGACCCAAAAATTATTAATTTAATTATGCGTAATGATTGGGCTTAGTTTAATTTATTCAGTTATTTTTCGCCAACATGTTTATGCCTTATCTAATTAAATTTTGAATTTAATTTAGGTCTTTAATTTTCGAGTTTAATTACCTTATTAGATTAGGATTTGAGTTGCCTATATATAGGCTTTGTTATTGAACAATTAAATCAGTTTTCAGATTTTAATAAAAATTGTGAGGTTTTCTCCTTTAATTTCTGAAGGCTCAATTTTTGAAATTCTATATTATCCATATGGTTTCAATCTCGACTATCCATTGGTGGTATCTTCAACTATATCCTTCGTTGTTGGGTCAATTCGCTTCTTGGGTCATAAGAGAATTATTCTGGACTACGGTACTTAAAGGTTTTCGAATCCAAAGGTGTTAGATCCTTCCATCGTTCAATTCAGTCAAGTTCAATTTGCTTCCGCGTCGTGTCTGAGTCGAATCATTCGAGTTCTTGGGTTGCAATCTAAACCTTCCCGACGAGGATCGTATCAACGAGCAAGGACCAGACGGATGAGCTTGTGGATTGGTTGACAAGACATTCACCGACAAGCAATAGATCGTAGGAGCACCTGTGTAGTTCTGATCTTAGTTGATTTCCAGACTACGAGTCTGAAGAGTGGACGTAGAACCTTTAGAGTGCAAACCACTATAATCCTTATCTTATTTACTTGCTTTCTGCATTTTATCAGCTTACTCAATTTTATACTCAACACTCAAGTGTTGTAGTATATAAATTGAAACTGACCTAAAGCATACTTGGACTTATAACCTGAACTAAGATTTGACAAACCAAACTAACACCTCATCATCAGTTTGAATAAATGCGAGCTTATTAAAATAATTATTTCCGCCGTGCAATTTACAATATCTGTAAAAAACCGTGACCAACATACATTCATAATAAAAATATATATATATATATATATATATATATATATATATAAAGATGCTTGTATTTTGTTATAAATAATATGATTTTGGGTCCTTTGTTTGGGGTGCAGCGGTGAAAGTACTCTATTTATGATTACGATGTCATGAATTCAAACTTTTATGGGAATATGTAGAGTGCGTGGGTTTAAATTAATGTAAAATTATAATAATAATTATTATAGTAGTAGTAATAATAATAAAATGATTTTGGATTTAAGTATTTACACATTTTAGTGCGACTCAACACAAAAATGCCAAAAAAAAAATCATAAATCTTTATACTTTTAATTTCTTGACATGGATGGTGTTTGAGTGTTTCAAACTTAGAGTTGGCCATTTAAATATATAATTAAACTCTCCCCTTCAAAATTAAAATAGAAACTCCCCACAATTCATCGAATATATACATATAATCTAATTGTTGCAGTAGTACAAAAATAATTAATTTAATTAATGAGGTTTCTTTTTCTTAGAAGATACTCCAATACTAAACATTTGATGTTCAAGACCTCTTAATTAATAAAATCCCAAAATCAGTCACATCCTTATTTAAAAAACTCAGGAGATTTAGCGGGTCAAATAAGCGGAGCTAAACATAATGGTCTACTTCTAGAAACTTCCCTTTTCCACAACTACTACCAAAATCCTAGAGGATATGGCAATATTTTTAAACAATGCCCAAATTATAGGAAAATTGTGTGAAACCGAAATATTAATATTATTTCATAAAATATTAAATTATTAAAAAATTGGGGGCCATGGCCTTGGCCTACCCAAACCCTGAGGTCTTTTCGTATTGGCAAATAATACTTTCTCCATTTATTCATACCATAAGAATATTTGCTAAATGTTTTAAATATTATTTATAATAAATCATATTCTTACTACACTTTTTAACTATAGTACAATATTAATATTTTTATCCAGACATTGCATGAAATTATTGTATTTAAGAATTATAAAAAATAATATATCAAACATTATTTTAATTAGCCAAAATATGCAACAACATAAGTGTGAGTACTATATATGCATAATAATTGTGTATATTTAAGTGCTTAATAAATCTCCAATTGGAAGGCACAATTGATTAATGTTCTTTGTTTATGCACAATAAGTTTTGAATTGGAGGGGATTGAAACCTTTGAATTTTGTTTTTTTTAAACAATGCTTAATAATTATAATGGAATTTATATTATAAATTTTTAAAGATCTCTTTGCATCCACATTTGATTTCATATAAAAAAAAAATGAAGTATATGAATTTTTTCACATTTAAAATGCACTTTATTTGTATATAAAATTATTGATTAACATGCCATAATTAGACATTAGTTATCAAATGGTAATGTTGCTCATTCAGTAACCTATATACAAATTGTACATAAATCCATAATATTAAAAAAAATCCTAAACTTTAAGTATTTTTATATATTTGATTTTTTTATAATACATTTCAAAATCAATTTTTGGAAAAAATGAGGAGTGGTAATTTTTTGCACCCACATTACACGCTTTTATACTAATAATTCGATTACCTACGTTTGCCTTAAATGATTTTTTACATAATACTCCCTCCGTCCCGGCTGAATTGTCCCGGGTTGACCGGGCACAATAACCAAGGAGTGTGAGTGTAAAGTAAGTTGAGTGAAATTAATATTTTATTGTTGAGTGTGAAAAAATTACATTTTTAAGTAATGAAACAATTGAGGTGGGACGGAGGGAGTAATATAATAAGGTAAATAAAAAATAATTTGCTAGAAACATTATAACGGACAATTCACTTCTAATACTATATTAGTAGAAGTAAATTTTTATGCATAATAAATAATATCTTAGGTCTCAAACGATTGTTTAATGGTTAAGAAAAAAAAAGTAGAGACTGTAGAGTAGATAATAACGACGCCGCTATCTAGAGAGAGAGTTTGCCCCTAATAATAAATAACATAAATCAAGTTATTTAATAACAAGTAGACAGCAGCCGCAACGATTCAATATACCAATTAACAAATTAGTTGGGACCAAACAAACATAACAAACAACTTAGGTTACCCCCTCTACTATGTTGTAGCTGTCAAATTTCACTCAACACATAATATTTCTTTTAATAAAATGAAAATTATAAAACACTATATTCAATCTCCAATTAGCATTACAACTCCAAAACTATACTATTTTTATACTAATTGTTACATTTTCAATAATTTCTACAAAGTTTAAGTTATATAATAATTTAATGATACCTGTTATTCTTTAATGAATGCAGATTTAGCGTCTGAATCATTTTTTCTCGAATTAAACTTTTGTTAAAAAAAATTAGTAGCTTGAATTCACCTAATACATTATTGAATGCCTTGTTTGACTTCTCAACACCTATTAAATGACCATTTTAGACATCTTTTTTTTTAAAGAGGCAATTTTAGACATTCTTGCATCTTCTATTCTTCTATGTTTCTTTATTTAAAAATAAAAGAATTGATTAAATTACTGTTTCCGTATTTTGTCAGTACACCTCTAACATGACGTACAGGCCGCCGGCCAAAAGCTCCGGCGGTGGACTTCAGGTTTAACAAAATGATGCGTAAGAAAATATTTATTTTTTCAACATAAAATTATTACATTAATGTAAGATAATTCGCAAAAGGGGAAAGTACAACACGTATAAAGAAAAAGTGGAAAGGTACAACACCGTTAAAGCGGTCCACATATCCAAGAATTTGCACCGGCGCATTTTATCACCACCCCCGACACAATATTAGCCTCGTGACGCGCTTTCCAAGATATTGCACCAAGTTTGAAAATTCGCGGTCCATTCCCTTCTCTCAAATTTCTCGTCAAGTTTTTGGTCCAATTTGTACCTCTTCCTTTTCCCTTCTGTTGCTTCCATACCAAGTTTCGATCCTCCGCTGAACTTGAATTCAATTCCTCTTTGTGTTAGGGAGTTGAACGGTGATCATAAGTTGAAGCTCTGTTTCTGCTGCAGCTGTTGTTTTGGAAGAAGAAAAGTTGGAGAATATGGCAACGATGGAGAGTTTGATTGGACTGGTGAATAGAATACAGAGGGCCTGCACGTCCCTCGGAGACTACGGCGGTGACGAACAGGCCTTCTCTTCTCTATGGGACGCTTTGCCCTCTGTCGCCGTTGTTGGTGGTCAGGTCCGTAATTATTTGGGAGAATTCGTTATGTTTGTTAGTTACAACACGCTGGGAACAATATGAAAGCCTAGTTTATCGGTGTTAGTATTTAGATGAACGAGCATATGGACGGTGATTCAGAGGGGTATCTTTATTTTTTGATTACCTGTGATTCTAGCTCATGGAACTGTTTGCGAATTTCAAAGGCTTTATTCTTTAAACAAACAAAAAATCATGGATATTCTCGTAAAGGGGGATCAATTTGTTTGTGGTTGGTGCAGAGTTCGGGAAAGTCATCTGTATTGGAGAGCATCGTTGGACGAGACTTCCTTCCTCGAGGCTCCGGTTAGTCATTTCAATTCGTGCAATTTTAATTGTTAAGTAAGACTTTCCTTTTCTGCTAAGTTCTTGTGATTGTGTTTTGATGCATACTTTTCTGATTTGATGAGTTTAGGCATCGTTACGCGGCGGCCTCTGGTGTTGCAATTGCAGCTAATTGAAGAAGGTCAGGAGGAATATGCAGAGTTTGGGCATTTGCCACGGAGGC
This sequence comes from Plectranthus barbatus, assembly GCA_026898455.1. Classification (NCBI taxonomy): domain Eukaryota; kingdom Viridiplantae; phylum Streptophyta; class Magnoliopsida; order Lamiales; family Lamiaceae; genus Plectranthus; species Plectranthus barbatus. Next base: position 12,280 of record JAPKLW010000377.1, on the reverse strand, counting down.
GATTCACTGATTTTTGTACGTGACACGTTTCACTCATTGCTTTTGAGGAAGTATTTAAAATTGCAATCATAATTCCAGATATTATAAATAATTATTACATTTTACTTTTCCTTCTATGTTTCTGTTAGTTGCAAGAAAGACAAATGGTTGATAGTTCACATTCCAGGGTTTTGTGAGATCTGAGTATTTGATCCATTCCCCCCCCGATTTCCGAACTTTTCTGTTTATACTACGTACCATGTTGTATTAGCCAATTCAACCTCAGCAATCACGAAAGTTGTTTGCTGGTAAACTCACAATATGTCTACCATCTCATTTTTTTCTGCAGCCTTGGTTCGCAAGGAGATTCAGGATGAAACTGATAGAGTGACCGGGAAAACAAAACAGATTTCTCCTATTCCTATTCATCTAAGCATCTATTCACCCCATGGTATTCTTTCATGGTGTTGAATTTATGTTTGTTGGGCTAAACATCATCAAATCTCACTTTTGAGTTGTTTCTTGCAGTTGTTAACTTAACCCTTATCGATCTTCCTGGTCTGACGAAAGTTGCTGTTGGTAAGTGTATCCGTGTCCCTCTTCATGCTACTAGTGAAATCTTTAATTCTTGGAGACTCTGTCCAATTAAAAGCATTTGATCTTGCAGAGGGGCAACCAGATAGTGTAGTCCAAGAAATTGAAAGTATGGTTCGCTCATATGTTGAGAAGGTAAATATTAAAATATTTTGTACATACTTTTCTAATTTTCTAACTCTTGTCACCAACGTACTATTGCTTCCCAGATATTGCGATATTCAACTCGATGTAAACGTTGAGTTATTTGAGTAAAAATTAATGTGTGTTTTCTGATTGACTGTCAACTATTTGAAGTTCTATTTTGGTTTGTGTAGATTGTAGAATTTCCAATTGCACTCATGTACTTGTGCTTTTCTTTTCCTTTGTTGTTTCTTGCTGAAATTCTTATTTTGGTCAAATGCAGCCCAACTGCATCATACTGGCAATATCTCCGGCAAACCAAGATATTGCCACGTCGGATGCTATCAAGATTGCGAAGGAAGTAGATCCATCAGGTTAATTTTGCTTCCCGATTGATATATTAAACGTGACTGTTGAATATTGTATGTAACTTGGTAGTGCCTATTGACTCATGCAATTCACGCAGGTGAACGAACATTTGGGGTGCTGACAAAACTGGATCTGATGGACAAGGGAACTAACGCACTTGATGTAATCTACCTGACATTCTCTCTCAAGAAAAAGTCATTTGTCATTTTAATTCTAAAAAAAACTTATAATCCGTTTACATCTCTTTAGAGCATTATCTTTTTAGTACCTAAAATGAACGATTTGTATCCGCAATAAGCTTTTCCAATTAGTCAATTTGATTACGGTGAACAAAAGTTTGACAATTTTGGATTTGCAAAATCTTTTTCAATGTTAAAGGCATAGTCTTGGTTATTTATTACTTCAATAAATGTTTCTTTCATATTATATTTTGTATGATGATAATAAGATCATTGACATCACTACACTGATTACAGTTCCGCTTCATTCTGTTGTCCCTTTTTTGTTCTTATTGTTGAATGTAAATCAGTAACATTTTAACTAATCATTAACTGTGCTGTACCTGATAGGTTCTGGAAGGAAGATCTTATCGCTTACAACAACCCTGGGTCGGTATAGTCAACCGTTCGCAAGCAGATATCAATAAAAATGTTGATATGATTGATGCTAGGAGAAATGAGCGCGAGTACTTTGCTACAAGTCCTGACTATGCACACTTGGCGAATAGAATGGGCTCTGAGTATCTTGCAAAACTTCTCTCGGGGGTAACTTTTTTTTTTGTATAGTAATTGACATCCTTTCTGGTGGCATGTAATGAATTTTTCTGTTTCAGCACTTGGAATCTGTAATCAGGGCAAGAATCCCAAGTATAACTTCTTTAATCAACAAAAGCATTGATGAGCTTGAGTCAGAGCTTGATCACATTGGAAGGCCTGTTTCTATTGATGCTGGGGTGAGTTCTTTCACTCCCCATTGTGATTATTGACTTGAGTTAATTCAGACATTGAGCAAATGAAATGTGTTTCAGGCTCAACTGTACACTATCTTGGAACTCTGTCGTGCTTTTGATAAGATATTCAAGGAGCATCTCGATGGGGGGTAAGTCCTGGTCTTCTTGCAGTGTTCACCTTCTATGTCCTATATTGTAATGAGCTGATGTTGATTATTTCAGCCGACCAGGAGGTGATCGAATTTATGGTGTTTTTGACAACCAGCTGCCAGCTGCTTTGAAAAAACTTCCATTTGATCGACATCTCTCTCTGCAGAACGTTAAAAGAATTGTTTCAGAAGCCGATGGTTATCAGCCACACTTGATTGCTCCCGAGCAAGGGTATAGACGACTTATTGAGGGCTCTTTGAGTTATTTCAGAGGACCAGCTGAAGCTACTGTTGATGCCGTAAGTAGTTCCTAAAGTGGGCGTGATACTACTTTTGTTAGATATTAATATTCAATAATCTATTTATGCATATCATTGAATGACCACAAAAGCTTTTGCTCAGGTTCACTTGGTCTTGAAGGAACTTGTGAGGAAGTCCATTGGGGAGTGTCAGGTAAGCAATTTTTTGTGATTCTATTTTCTTCTTTGTGCTGTGGCTGATTATTAGAATGGCTGAGCAGGAATTGAGACGATTCCCAAGTCTACAATCAACTATAGCAGCCGCAACAAATGAAGCACTGGAAAGGTTTCGTGAGGAAAGCAAGAAAACAGTGATTAGATTGGTTGATATGGAAGGTTCGTATCTGACTGTGGAGTTCTTCCGTAGACTTCCCCAGGAAGTCGAGAGAGGAGGAAACCCCGGTGGGAATCCACGGGGAAACCCAAGGGATAATCCAAGGGAAAACCAACGGGAGAGCTCTGTAGCTGAGGCAGCTGTGGATCGCTACGGGGAGGGGCATTTCAGGAGAATAGGGTCAAACGTATCATCTTATGTGAACATGGTTTCGGAAACTCTGAGGAACACCATTCCCAAGGCTGTCGTATACTGTCAAGTTAAGGAAGCAAAACAAAATTTGCTTAGTTACTTCTACACACAAATTGGGAAGAAAGAGGTAACGACCACTACAAGCTCTGTTTTCATTATCCTCTTCAAATGACATAATTTTATGTTATGATGGTCATGTAACAGGGCCAGAAACTAGGTGAGTTGTTGGATGAAGATCCAGCTTTGATGGAGAAGAGGCTGCAAATGGCGAAAAGGCTCGAACTTTACAAGAAGGCAAGAGATGAAGTCGACTCAGTAGCATGGGCCAGGTGAACTTGAGGAAACACGATTATAGATAATTTTGTTTGTTAATATCATAAACATAATACAAAGAGTAGATTATAGATTGTTATTTAAAAAAACAAGGACCTTCTCTTTGTATACTATTGTTTGAAATCTGATTGATCCATGCATTATTTTGTTTATTAGTATTATATGTGAGTGTGTGGCATTGAATTTGAGCTACAACAACAAAAAGTTAATTGTAAAATTATATGTAGAAAGAATGGAAAATCTATGGAGTTGTGATAACAGTGACTTCCTCTGGCTTGTTGACAAGCTCGTCTAAGGCAGTCCACAGCTTCGACTCTGTATAATCCTTGATCACCATAGCTGCCCCGGCGTCTGTTAAGAAGCTTTCAGGATTCCTCAACGCCAACCCTACAACCGGCATCCCTGCTGCCACCCCAGCTTTTATTCCAGAGACAGAATCCTTAAACGTCACAACACAAAAACCATTATGGTTACACTATTATGTTGAAGGTAAGAAAAGCTAGTTCAAGTTGAACCTCAAAGACAAATGCATGGTTGGCAGATAGTCCAAGTCCTCTTAGGGCATTGAGATAGGGGTCCGGATAAGGCTTTGGTCGTTCACATTCGTTTCCAATGACAACAAGTTCAAAGAAATTGTGAAGCCCCAATAAGGAGATGATGAGGTCAGCATTTGGTCTTGGGGCATTGGTGACTGCAGCTCGTCTCAAGCCCTTATCTTCCACCCATCTGCACAACCTGTCCAGCCCTGCAACGGGTTCTGTTTGTTCTGCTGCCAATCTGCTAACATGAAATTTTTTCATTACGATGATAAGTCAACATTCAAGTTTCAACAGATGGATTTACCTTCGGAACATGGCTTCCTTGTCATCAAAAAACTTGATAGCTCTTTCCAGATCCCAATCTGGGAGAAGAACGTGACGGAGCTCATCGTTGTGCTTGCCACTGATATTGTTGATGAAGAATTCTTCAGTTATGGGTTGTCCACCATTGAATCCAACCTGGCATGAGAGAATGAGGGGTGGTGGAGGAAAAGAAAGGAATGAAGGAAAGCAAACCTGTTGAAGCATTTGTACAAAGGCATGGAAATGGATAGGATCGGAATCAGCAAGTGTTCCGTCGATATCAAATAGGATTGCTTCCAGCGGAGCAACCGAAGAAAGGGAAGATGAGCACCTAACACATATCACAATGTCATTCAAAACAAAACAATGCTTATCAAACTCTTGAGTAGCAGCAGATACCTCCGCAGGGAACGGTAGCGGTTGGGAGGAGCAGAAAGAGTTGGTGTGCAAATAAATGTGGTGGCGGAGAAAGGACGAAGCTTCGGCGGAGAAGGGGAGGAAAGCTGAAGGGCCGACATAACTATGCACTAGAGAGGAACAACAGCTTGGCCACCTGGCTATATATAGGCAAAGGTAGTGGTCTCAATTCGAATATTCGGGTGAGGAATCCCAAGTCACACCTATATATATGGTCTAAATTTTAAATGGATGGCGGCCATATGTTTATCAATTTAATTATGTATGTGATATTTGTTCTGAAATTTGAAATCAACTTCTGAACTCTGGTATTTGTAGTGGGATTTGTGTATTTGAAAATGGAGTTTTAAGCCATTCCATCTCAATATGAATCAACCACAAATGAGAGAAACAACACAATACAGATGCTCAATATGAAGTAATAATTCAAAGATCATTACACATCTGTAGAATGGTCTAATCCAATTACACACCTTCAGTACCCATCAATTGAGGCTGTTGAACATGATTTCATTAATTTTGTCAATGCCTATGTCGGATATAGGCTCTATTGGCTGCTCATCATCATCATCATCATCATCTACCGAGGGTACGCCACTCACCGGATCCCTACTGAATTCGTCTGCATAAACACAGCACAAGAAAAAGCTTATGATTTTTTTTTTATGTTGCATGAAGCTCATTTATCATATTATTCTATAAATTTCAAGCAAGTCAACTTACCAAACAGAGTATTGAAGGAGGTGGGAGGAGGAGTAGCCATGAAATTCATGCCGATATAAAACGTAATGGCCAGTGTGATTGACACCATTATGTAAGTTGGCACAGCCAAAGCCCAGTACCTGAACAATGTCACCACAAGCCATAAAATACTCTGCTTCAAACCACTGTTGTTACTAGATTTTCAACCTAACAGACAGCATCATGTTTATCAAAGAAACCTGCTCATCTTTCTCTATTATTCTTTACCAACAACTTAATATTCTATCACACAACACCTGAAAGATATAAAAAACCACAAGATCCAGGTACGAACATAATATTCTTAAGTTGGCTACAATCAGGAGAGCTTCCATGAATTGCTTGTGTGTTTTCTCTCTCATTTGGGCGTGTAAAGTGAGTATATTGAACAAACAATGATACAGAAATTCGAAAGGCAATCATACACTGACCTGCTAGGGTAGTAATAGATCCCTACAGAATGCAACCAATGATCAGGAACATATGCCCAAATAATGAATATGGCTGTTTCAGAAGAAGAAATACGATATTTTAGATGCCATTGTAATTTCTTGAGATGTGTCGGGCTACAACTCTCAAGGCTGAAGATTGAAGAATGATAGCCAATATGAATAAGACTACAAACACACGTTAGATCCTCTTTGCCTCTTCAACTAAAGCTCCATATAAATTTCATCTTTACAGTTTACAAAGGCGAACAAGATCTAACAACTCTAGTGATGTTCATCTTTTAAATCAATCATTCAAGCTAACAGTCCTTCCATTCCACCAGACCATATTAAATTTCAACCTATCATAGTAAAAAAAAGAAAAAAAGAAAAACAACTACACATTCAATGCAATCATAAAACAAGAAAACTGGCCAGAACATAGAATTTTCTAATCTTACGTTCATATATGTATAAGCTGTGAGAAAGAGTGTGAGGAATAGTTTAAACGGACCCGTAAAAACAACGGTAGTGATGGATCCGACGAAGCCATAAACCTCAGAGAGCTTGGGGCCATGGTCGCCGGAGACGACTAATTCCGCCGGCTTGCGGTGGTCGACATCGGGGAACGAGACGTTGGCCTCCCGGTTCTTGGAAAAGCTCAGAATCCGTCGAGGGCTATTCACAGAACAACGCTCCTCCATCCTATTTCTTGATTTCAAATGGAAAAGAATTTGGTCATTCCCGTTCAGGCCACACGTCGAACACCAAGCAAGCAAGCAGTCAGCAGATAGGACGGAGCAGCAACCTCAAAGACTGACAACCAATAAATTTAACAATGAGAAGGACGAGGAGAATCGGAACCGAAACCGGTTCGCCTCAATTCAATTTCGATTGAAACTGGCACTTCAATATTTCAAGAAAATAACCTAGTTATAAATGCATTCAGCAAAACTCACCTAAAGTAACGACGAAAAAAGATGTCGCAAATGGCGCACGCAAAAAACATATAATTGACAATTTGCAACTTCAAATTACATTCCTTTCCCAGAATATTGATAATTTCCACCCTTAAATCACCGTTTTATTTGCAAATACACCTGCCCACAATTTTTCCCCTTTGAATAATCGACCATCCATTCGCAAACAGCTTATTTTCTTGACATGAAACCGTTAAAATCATCACCGATCTGAGGTCTGATTACAAGTCTTCATTGTTTTCTGGGCGGATTTGGTTAAGTGGCTTATAATAGTTTGTGGCTTTCATGCTTTTTTTTAATTAATTTTTATTTCGCTGTTCATAGTTTCATGAGCACACACGAATTTTTATTTTTCTAAAAAAAAACTGGGATTTCATTAATCACAAGAAATTGTAGCATCAGCTACTAACACTAGCTTAAAGCGAGAAGAACAAAAAATAGTACGGGGAAAACAAAACCTAATTTATCAATATTAGCTAAGTAGTGAGCAATACAATTATCTAGTCGATGAATCCATCTGAAAGTGATGTCCTCAAAACAAGAAGAGATTTGGATAATGTCTGCAACGACTGTGCCGATCGAGTTAAGAGGGATAGATCTTCGAAGAAATTTAGAGCAAAGTGCTTGGTTGTCCATTTCGGCATGGACTTTTTCAAAACCTTTGTTCTTCGCCAACAAAAGACCATGGAAACATGAAAGAGCTTCAGCAAGCTCGATGTCAGTGTAGTTTGGACTTTGCTCAGTAAACAAATCATCCGGGGAGCCGTCAGAATCACGAATGATGCCTCCCAACCTGATGGCCCAAGTGATGAGCATCGACAATTAAACAATATGTTTCATCCCATGAATAACATCAACTCGAGTTAACAATTCAACTACTTTAGTATTGTGAGGGTACTTTTTGTTAGGAAACAAGGCCCCGGGAACTTTCACACAAATAATAATAAAAATAGCGAGATTTGAATCCAAAGGAAATAAATGAATACAAATGAACCAAACCGAGCTACAATATGGGGTCGAGTTGTTAGCATCGACCGATTAACCAGTTCAATTATTACTTCGACCAACAAGAATTACAAAGTTTAAGGATTAATGGAATGAAAACAGTGTGGATTTCGTATATGGGAGCCTAGTTGTCGAAAAATCAACTTACAAGAGGTATTTATAGAGATTTACGAATTGCCTACGGTTTCCTAAACTTCTGCCAAGTAGTATTAATTAGCTCCTGGTTTGCCGAGGCTATTTATGACGCACGTGATGGATTTATATACTGAAAGCATTATGATTGGTATATTATGTACAAGGTCGATTGGTTAATATACTGGGAATCATAAATGTTGTATGTTCATCTCCTGTCTGAATTAACAAACATGTGTCGCAAACACAATTATCCTATTATCTTGTCGATAGGGAGATCATACGGTGTGTAGAAGATCACGAAAGATCGTATGGATCGTTTGACCTAGCGAGATATAAATAGTTATCACAGCTGAGACAGTTCCAGGATAAACTGTCGGTGTAGGCTGCAGCATACGCAGTAATAAGCATCTTATCTTGGATGGCTTGGTATGCTGGTGTGGGGCACACATTGATAAGGACCTAAGTCGAGATCGATTCTTTTATCTAACATTAAAAGAATCTAGATCTCCATGGCTTGACGAGATCCTAAACCTAAATGAAGGTACAAAAGTATATGCAGATTGTGTATTACTTTGAGTTGCAGTGAAAGGCTCTAATTGAGCTTGTATATCTGTATCTTGGGTAATAGCAGTTTGTGTATGACTGTCTGGTACTGGAACTAGGTAACCACATCCAGTATAGGATGGTGACATTCCCTGAACAGCTCAAAAGGTTCGTTATGCTAAGTCCTGCAGGCTGATTAAGTTCAAGCATAAGTAAAAAGGTTTGAGTGGATTGATTCAGGAATATAAGATGTTAATTAATTAAATAGCTTGTCAGAGCTTAAATTAATTAACGAATGTCTGTAACCTTAAATGTGGGGATATACCGAGCTCATGCAACCCGTACCTCAAAACGTGGTAGCAAATAGGTAGGACAGTATTGATTCTCTGGTGTAATGAATCAATATTAATTAATTAATTATATTATGGGTTGAATATGAGAATTAATTAATTGATAGACCTTATTTGCTATTTGCATTCTGGTCCCTGGTCAGGCCCATGAAACTCAAGCCCAATAGGAGTCCAGTATTTTCCTATAAATAGGCCTCAGTTCCTCAGATCTCACACACCACAAGATCATAAGTTGCACACAACAAACCAGTTTTTGGGAGCTGTGGTGATCGACCAAGATCTGAGAACGAGGAGGAAATTCTGCTTCTCAACCGGGCAAGGGATCTGATAGAGAATCTTCACCAGATTTTCAGATCGAGTTGGGATACAGATCAGAAGATCAGATCAGGAGAATTTTTCTTCTCCCTCTCTCCTTGTTTTTTTCAAAAATATTATTATTATTTTCATAGATTAATTTCCTCAATCTGTTAGGAAATTAAATCTTTGTGCGTGGGAAAGATCAAATGGCATCTCCGCGCACGCGTTCTTCAGGTTTCATCAATCCAGGTATTCCGCATAAACCTTCTTATGCATAATAATATAGGAGCATGCTAGGATTGTTCATAGGCATAGCAATTTATTTTGATATTCCAATTAACGATCTTTGGCAAACGGACTTCGTGATTCAGATCACGAATTCCTTCAGCACGTTTCTGGCCATTTTCGGGGACTCCACGATCATAACTCCTCATCATTTAATAGCTCCTCTTGACCGTTGAACAATTCGCCCAATCCTTCCGACATCTTAGCTCTGCACTGTAGGATTTTTCCGTGAACCGAATCAGCAAAACAAAACTGAACCGGATCGATTTATGGATATTGCACATAATTCAAATTCACAAAACCCTAGCATGCTCCTATGAATTTAATAACCAGTATTGTGGATTGAGGGATTATCGTTATTCCGTCGAGTCTGATCCGATCTTTTGCGTTTGAAATCCAAATTCTAATTCAACCACGCAATTCGATTTTATCCGCGGAATCAGAAATTAGAACCCTAATTTCTTAAACAAAATCGGAAATAAAGAAAAAAAAGAAATAGGATTTCTGTTCTCTAGATCAGATCTTCAGGGTTATGTCCCAATGCTGTTCAGATCTACTACTGGTGAGGACTCCGTAGATCTGTATTCTGAGCAGGACCATAATCAAAATTCTCCTCCTTTTCTTCTCTAAAAACGGCGCCCCTCTCTCTCTCTTGGTTTAGTGTGTTTCAACTGTATTACAACTTATGAGAGAGAGTTGTCTATTTATAGACCTAGGGTTGTAAACCCTAATGGGCCATTTTGGGCTCAATTCAGCATATCTAATTTGGGCCAGACCTGGGACCTAATGCAAATAATAAAGTGGGCCTATAAATTAATCAATTCCCATGTCCACAACCCAGGACACAATTAATTAATTAATTAATATTAATTCTTTTTCATCACAGAATTAATACTGACCTACCCCTTTATTACCACGTTATGAGAACGGGCTGCATTAATTGAGAATCCCCATATTTAAGGTTACCGGACATCCATTAATTAATTGGAGCCTCTGACAAGCTCTAACTACAATTAATTAATATCTTATAATTCCTGAGTAGTACCACTCAATCCTTATCACTCATGCCTGAAATTAATCAGCCTGCAGGACTTTGACACGATGAATGTTATTGAGCTCCTCAGGGAATGTCCCCATCCTATTACTCGGATATGGTTACCTAAACCCAGTCTCAGGCGGTACTACACGAATTGTTTATTCCCAAGATACGGATATACGAGCACGTTACTTAGGATCTCCACCATGGCAAGTCAAAGCAACAGTCAACCCATGCAAACCCCTGAACCTTCGTTAGGGTTTGGACTCAATCAATATAACGAGATCTTATATTCGCTGATGTCAGACAGACGAATACATCTCACTGCGGTCCATCAATACGCCACCTCTGCGTACCAGCATGTCAAGTAACCAAGACAGACTACTTATTCCGACAATGCCGCAGCCATCCGGACAGACGTATCCTCATACGCTGTCTCGGCTGTGATCTGGTTTATGTCTCACTAGTTCAAGTGATCATACTGTCTTCTGCGATCTACAACACACCGTATGATCGTCCCTATCGATGAGACAAGAGGATACCATTGTTCATACATGTACGATTGTTAACAGATAGGAGAAATAAACCGTTGTATACTCATTATAATAAATGCTTTCAGTATACAAAACCCATCACCTATGCAGGCGAGTTATATGCTTTTGGCGCGTCCGTGGCAGTTTGATAGGCGTGTGAAGCATGATGGCTTCACGAACAAGTATTCCTTCGATTACAAGTAGAAAAAGATTTCACTTGTTCCTCTGAGCCTTAAACAAGTCTATGAGGATCAAGTCCAGTTGCAGAAGGAGTCGGGTTAAGAGGTTCAGCCACGAGATAATAAGGAGAAAGATAATTGATTGTCCTTAATCAAAGAAAAGAAATCTCAAGTAGTTGAAAGTGCAATGCCTCACAAGATTCATCACAATCAAAGGATCATCAATTCACATCACACAAGCAACTTTGAAAGAGATAAAAAAAAATCCATCAACTTCGGAAGACTCACAAGGAAGTGTATCGCTCATTCACACAAGTGTTTGGGTTTCAATAAAAGCACTCACAACATGTATGAAGAAATTTCTACCATAGGCTTGCAAAATTTCTAGAATCTCCACTGCTTAAATGTGCACACAATTCAAGAAAAAAAAGACTTTGATTTGGTTGTAATGTAGGCTTTTTGTGAAGGGTAGGGGAAATTTGGCCAAGTGACTAAATAATTGAATTAGCTACTCTCACCAAAGTCAACCACTATCTATCAACAACCTCCCATCTCCTCATATTTTCAACACAAACCAAGACTCATTATCTTTTCTAATCCTTTTATGCTATTAAAAATTTTTTTTTAATCATTTGAGCTTATAAGGACACAATCATTTTTCTCTTTTTTTTTTCAAGAGCCCAACCCTCTTTTGTACACCAATTTTTTTTAAAAATTTTCTTATCCACCTATAACAATTACCCTTATTTCACCCAAATCCTATAGACAGGATACAATTCACCTTTTTCATAGCACAATCTCATAGACAAAATAGAACCATAATGTTTTTCTTAACTCATGGACCAAGAAAGAAAAAGTAACAGGCTCAAAGGGGCTAATCTAGGGATAAAATATCACAAGGGACAATGTTGGGATAATTTGGCTAACAAAGATGGCCTAAGATCACTTTCTATTATTGTGCACACTATGCAGTCTCGAAATAGAACAGAAGCAAGTTCTAGAGAAATGAAAACATACATGCGAATCTCACATGAACAAATATAAGACTCAAAATCTCACTTGGGTTCAAAAATTTCTTCCTTAGTCAATTTCAATCCACTCAAACATCATGCAAGTGTAAGTTTTAATTAGACCCTATCAAGTGGTATTCCACATTCATAGGCAATCAACCACAATTGAAATCAAATC
>JAPKLW010000376.1:538878-582008 GCA_026898455.1 Plectranthus barbatus | reverse complement strand
AGTGCCATGTGTATTACAAAAAATCCTGTTCATCACTCCAGAACAAAGCACATTGATATCCGTCACCACTTTATTCGAGATCATCAGGAGAAAAAGGACATTGATGTCAAGTATATATGCACTGAAGATCAAATTGCGGATATTTTTACAAAACCTCTCCCAGAGTCAAGATTTAAGGACTTATGCATTAAATTGGGTCTTATGGAATTAGACGAGACCTTGGATGAATGAAATTTGGTTTTCATTCTTTCTGGATTTCATGAAGATTTAGTACTCGATATATGGAGATGCTATGGAACCTGAGTACTTCATTCGACTTGTCTCAGAAGATTTATCGAATATTTCCAGCAAACAAAGTACTCATTTATTCAGCAGAGAATTCATGATTATTCAGCAGAAGATTTGTTTATCTCACAGCAGAACAGTTAACAACTCATTACAAATGTTAACGGTTCTGATCATTATTGCGGATTTCTCTAGCAAAATCCCGTCAATTCTATGAAATGCATACTCAAGACTTTGCACAGAAGATGCAGATAATAGAAAGATAATCCCTCATATATTAGATTAGTGGAAGAACGATCAACTTACATTCTTTAAAGTTAAAGGGGGAGAAAGAGTGGATGGAAAACAGAGAAGAGAGGGGAGCATATATCATCATAAAAAAAAGGAAACAAAGATACATCAGACTAACAACAGTAGACGTCACATAGTACGGGGATCCCTTGGGAAGAAGTCGGATGGACGAAGGGTTGATCGGCCAACAGCAAGATCTGGAAAGGTTTGCTCCAGCAGCCAGCTAAGCTGCATCCCATTAGGCAACCCTGTGTTAGGCCAGCAGTTGACCACATCCTTCACTTGGTCAAACACAAGCCTCGCCCAATTTGCATGGAGCCATCCATCATCGACTACCATCATCGCCTGCCAGACACCCTTAGTGAGGGACAACTCCTCATCGGCATACATTCCGTTCACTATGTCGTTGCAGATGTCATACAGGATACCGTACTCAGGACGAAGACCTAGCGGAGACACCGTGGTGGAGAACTCGCCCCAATATCCTCTCTTCCAACGCTTCCAACAAGAGTACTCTGGCGCCACATCACCAGAGCGATAGTCGAAAACAGAACTGTTGCCTTGGGGTAAGCTGAAGTCTCTTGCGAAGGAATCAGCAGTCCATTTCACCAACCGGTCGTTCAGAAAACCAAAGATAGATTCACCCTCCACTTGCGCTTGACTGAAAAACTTCTGAAGCGCCTCTTTATGGAAATGCTGAGGGGTAACCGTAACGTACTTGTCAATCCCCGACGACACCAACTTTTGCTTCACCACATTCGGAACCCTAGGATTGTTCGCATAGCACAGACGAAGGTTAGCTTCACAGAAGATTTGATTTTGCTTAACAGTCAAATGGTCTGTAGGAGAATATGGCAAATTTGGATTTGAGTAAGACGAAGCAGGGAGTTCGCGGTGCAGCATACTTGCAGAAGGAGAAGACATTTTTTTTGGGATTAATGGAGTTCGATGCTTAAGTGGATGAATGAGTCCTAGCTCTCATTCTTTCTATAAGGATATTCCTGAAAGATGATTGTTCATTACCACACTCTGGATTACAAACTCAGAAATTACAAGAAAAGAGCAAATACATCATCATATACAGCATATTCTTTTGCAAAGCTAACAAAGAGTCATATGAAGGCCAAAAGGAAGGAGAGCTCCGAGCATTCCTCAACCACAATTTGGGAAATGAGCCCTCAAGGGATAGAAGTCAAAACCCATCAAAGGGATCCCTTCAGAGACCAGATGAGGAAATGACTGCTCAAGCAACCAACTTAGCTGCATGCCAGTTGGTAGAGGAATCTGAGGGAAAAGATCGATGCATCTCTTCACTCCATCGAAGAAGAATTCTGCCCAGTCAACATCCTTCATCTCAGCATCAATAGCCATCATGGGCCTCCAAATCCTTTGGTTCAACACATAATTTTCAGCAGGGACACCAAAGGTGACATTGCTAACAATGTCAAAGATGACTCTGTACTCCTCCTTCAAATGCAAACACGATGGAGATGGTGAAAACTCATAGTCAGCAGACTGCCTCCACTCATTCCAGTAACGGAACTCTGGAGCAGTCAAATGGTGGAAAACATCCATGACACAAACTGGACCTCGAGGAAGGCCGAACTTCTGAGAAAACAGGGACGGAGTCCAGCAAACCACCTCATTGTCAAAGCAACTCCAGATAGCGTTATCATCAGTTTTACTCCTGAAGATAAAGCTTTGAAGAGCTTGTTTCTGATATTTTGTCGGCATAGTTGTCAGAAATTGGGTCAGGCAACTCTCATGAAGAGCCCCCATCACGAAGTTGGCAACACGACAATTTTTACCATACTCAAAGTACAACCCCGATTCATGAAGAATCTGGTTGCGTGTGATAGACAAATTACTGGGTGCAGTTGTAACATGATGCATTTTTGGAACAAGTAGAGAAGACAACACTATATTAAAGGAAGAGGAGAAGATGAAGCCCAAGAAGACTAAGTGAAAGATGAAGTTTAGGGAGACAAATGTGATGTTCTTTATAGCCAGATCATGGCTCTATCCACAGAGAGAACACTCTTCCAAAACGTCTTATCAAATAAATTCAAATCCAGAAGAGCAGCAGTCGAGGAATCTCGACAAAGGGGGAAGCGCCACCTGTATTGGTAAAGCTACTTACGGCAAGTCATTCTACCTGGATTTTCTGGCGCTCTATTCCACGAAAGCTTAAAAAGGATAACAAAGGATAGCACAAATCTTTTGATTCAGACAGACATCTACCGCCTTAAATGATAACACTTGATGATTGTGTGTGGAAAATGGTAGTTCATACCAGACACAAACCAAGTTGCTGAGACACAGATCCTAGCACAGCAGAGACGAAGTATGAAATGAGATATTATTATTTCTTGGAATTCTTGAAGTTGCAGCTAACTATTTTTAGATGATCACATCTACTGAAGAAAACATGTCATATAATAGAAAAGGTTGTGGAGATTCAATACATCTTTTCATTCACCGATAAGATGTCATTACAAGAAACAGGGGAGAATTAAAGACAACACTTCATTCAAAAGTCTAGGAGGAAGAAGGCCTAAACGGAAAGAAGTCAGCAGATACAAGATTCGTTGGTCCTTCTGCTATTTGAGGAAAACTCTGCTCTAGCAACCAACTAAATTGCATTCCGTTGAGTAGAGGCACGGCAGGATAATACTCGACGCAGTCTCGAACCCTGTCGTAGATGTACTTCGCCCAATCTACGTCGGCTCCATCGTCAATAGCCATCATGAGCTGCCATGTTTCCTTTGAGAATAACGTGTCGTCACAGCACTCTCCCATCAACATATTGTTCGCCACACAATAGAGCACCCAATAAGGAGTGCGCAGATCGTAGGTAGAGACCGACAAGGAAAATTCCAACGAGGGAAGACGTCTCCATTTATACCACGCCGACCACTCAGGGGCAATGTCCGTCACACGATGGCTGAAGACAGACCCAGGTCCTCTGGGAAGACCGAATCGACGAGAAAAGACGTCCGGTGACCAATAGATGAGTTTGCCGAGGAAGAAACCATAAATGCCATCTTCCTCCACAGAACAGCTCTCTATGAATTCTCGAAGAATGTCGCCTTGGAAACGCTTTGGAGTAGCAGTAACAAATTGGGTTAATCCACTACGATTTAACCTCGACATGATCATCTCTACCACTCTCGGAGTGTTTTCGTATAAAGAGTTCAAACCACCCTCATGAAGGATCTGGTTTCGGTGCAACTCAAGAGATTGACCTGGTGAATCCATCTCGTTTCTTGAAAATTTGTGTTTCAAAAAGGGGTTGTTGTGTCAACGAGGATACTTACAACAGGGTATCTATAAAGGAAAGATCTTAACTCATCTCGCCAGAATTGATCAGATTCAACCTACCAGAGTTATTATTAATCTGTCACCCTACGAATAGACAGACGCCACGACAGATCGGTCAACATAATTCTTGGAATACGCAATCGACATCGTCGTTTAATCTACTAGAGATGAAAGCTCTGCTAGAGTTAAGGCATCTGCTAGTGAATACAAATTTCTGCTAGAGATGAAAGCTCTGCTAGAGTTAAGGCATCTGCTAGTGAATGCAATCTCTGCTAGAAATGAAAAATCTGCTAGAGATAAAGCATCTGCTAGCAAATGAGATCTATGCTAGAGTTAAAGTCTCTGCTAGAGACAAGGCCTCTGCTAGCAAATAGGATCTCTACTACTGAATTAAGGTCTATGCTAAAAATGGATTTTATGCTAGACTTAACATCTCTGCTAAAGGAAGGACACTCTGCTACCAACCATCGCTCTGCTATGATCTTAGCAAAGTCATTAAACAATTGATTAACAGGGCAACTATCAAGAAGATGATTGATATTGAACGCATCTATATAAGTTTGTCAAGATTAAAACGACATTATCTTATATACATCATCAAAAGACAACTACAACAGACGATTCAATCAAAGGGCGAGAACGGTACAAAGGGATAAAAGTCTATTCCTCGGAGATTCGAGGGCCCTAAAGTGAGATCGCTAAATCTCTGTTCAAGCAGCCAACTCAGAGGCATCCCGTAGGGAAGGTGAAGTCGCGGGAACTGCTGAACACTTTGCCGGACCCTCTGGAAGACAAACGACGCCCAATCTACCTCTGCCCGGTCGTCAATCGCCATCATGGCTTTCCAAACTTCTCGGGAGAAAATCATGTCATCAGGATTCACTCCCACTATCATTCCACAAACAATCTCGAAGAGGACTTGGTAGCGAGGGAGCAGTCCATATGCTGAAGGGGTGGGCGAGAAGTCCAGATCAGCAGATCGCCTCCACCTCATCCAGGAAGACCATTCTGGGGCAATCTCATTACTGCGACACTCCAACACAGAATTTGGACCCCTCGGTAGGCCAAACTCTGAAGCAAAAGTATCAACAGTCCACCTCACCAAATGGTTTCTGAAAACGCCTACAATGGAGTCTCCAATAGGCTGACTCTGTTGAAAGAAGAACTGTAGATGCTCTCTTTGAAAAGCATGAGGTGTCAAGGAGATGAACCTAGCCAAACCACAAGCTTGGAGACTGGACATAACCCACTCTGCTATGTGGTAATCTGCTTCGTATTCCTCAAATAGACCAGCATCACAGAGAATTCTATGTCGAGGAACATAGAGAGATTGATTCTGCTCCATATTTTCGTATTGATGAAATTGTGAGAAGAAGAGCAAGAGTTACAAGAAGACGTAGCAACCACATCGCATGATTATGCTATTTATAGAGAGGGAATTGGTAACTGTTCGCTGCTGAAGCTGAAGAGTCGCTAAGAAGAGTGAGATAATTCATTACTGCGAAGGTCAAATCGGAAGAAATTATGATCTTGCATAAAAAGCAATGCCGAGATTATGATGATGAAACCATGAAATACGTGGTAGCATCTGTTCACCTCTACACAAATGGCTGCTGAAGTTTTCAAATCAGACGTGGGACGTTTGCGTTTCGCTTTGGTGAAATATTTAATGCATTCAGACGACGGCGACAAATGGGGCTGTGCCACATCATCCACACTCGAGCACCGAAAGACGTGATTCTACTCACGATCTGACTCTCAACCCCAATCGTCGATTGAAATTAAAATGAACTCAATCTTCGCCGTTGATTTCTTCACATACTTCGAAATTTTCTACACCTTCATAAGATTTCGAATCCCTTCAATTTCTGCCTTCAGATATTCACTCACCCCCCATTTCTGAAAAATCCTCTCAAAATCTTCCGAAACCCCTACTCAACCATGGCTTCAAATCAAGATTCTCCCATCTCCTCACATCAAAATACAAATTCATCCGAGAATCTTGAGACTTATAGTCTCCAATCGGCATCATTTATCTACCCCTCAACCACTTGCTCGCCCCTGCATGTTCGACATGCACCAGAATTCACCGGTATTGAGAAGAAGGAGGACATTGATGAGTCCATCCCTTACTACACATTTGTAACCATGGCCAGACAGAAGAAGCTGTCCACGCATTCGGGAGAACTGCGACGAGTTGCCCAGATTATGAAGGACAGGATTTTGTACTTGCCGCTCGCCAACAAACAATTTCCTAAATGGATTTTGGATCTTCTTGATTCCGAACTGCTGGTAAAGTATCTCACTGCTGAACCTGATCAGTTTCATCCGCATATGGTTTCTGAATTTTATGCTAGGGCTGTTATGAGTGATGATCAGAAATCATTCAAAACATGTGTCTATGGAAATATCATAGAAGTGAGTGCTGATTTACTTGCTCGCACTTTTGGGCTTCGTAACTATGGAGCCAAAATCTCTCAGTATAAGATAACTGATACAGCCGAAATAGAAAGAAGGTGGAACCTTTGGAAGAAGCCAGGAGAGAAGAGGCAAATATTTAAGGCTAACACCTCAATCAACACCCTGACAGAGGAATACAAACTCCTCGCAGAGATTGTAATCAAGATGCTCCAGTGTGATGCTGGATCATACGCGGAGCTCTCTGCTAAGAAATATGCCGTGATGATGGCATTAAACGACAATGTTAAAGGCAATTGGGCCGAATTCATTTTTGAACGTTAGGCAGAACATGCCAAGAAGAATGCTCACATGGAAGTGGATGGAACATTCTCATCGAATGTAAACTTTGGGCTGAAGATTAGTAAACTGTTGGAGATTCTGTTTACTTACAAAGGAGTAGATCGAGGAGTTGCACTTCTCTCTACCGACTACATTCCGGTAACACGTCGCCAGCCCAAGCCAGTCAATGTTAGGAATCCTCGGAAGCTTAAAGGGAAGTCTAACGTGGATAAGGCTAAACCTACATCTCCAGAGGAACCAGACGACGCGAGCTTAGCAGTACCTAGACTCCATCATTCCATTCCAATATCAGAAGAAGAATTGGCGATGTTAAAAAAGACTGCCGACACAGATCAATGCTTCAGAAATCTCGAGGAGATTGAGAAGTTAGGAAATCTCCCAGTTGATCAGATCAACGACATCATGATTTCGAAGGAAGCAGAACAGCCACCCACTACTATTGGAACATTGGCAGTTCCAATTCACTCCCTAAAAAGAGTTGCTACAAATCCTCCTGCAACTAAGGCAAAGAAAAAGACCAGAAGAAAGTTAGAACTTCTGACTAACAAGGAAGTGATGGAAAAAGCAGAAGCAGAACATGCGAGTACTGCAGCTGCTGAAGGAATTAATGCATCGGAAAAGCATTCTATAGAAAATACTACTGACGACAGCACTGATCCAGATTATGTTCCTAAGTCTCTCAGGACTGGAAAAGAGCATAGTCAGGAATCAAGAAAAGCAAAAAGAAGGCGCATAGCCACTCTGAAGGAAATCGAAAAGAAAAATTACCAGAAATTCATCACTAATTTGACATTCGAAAGCAGAGACAGGAACTTCGAACGTGTCAAATCAGCTGCTGAAGAGTTCATGGCACAGAAGAAAGCTGCTGAAGATGCTAGCAAAGAAGGCAGTGCTAGCGGAGGAGTAAGTGCTAGCATAGTTGATGAAGCTTCAGCAGAGCATATACATCATCCATTGGAAGAAAGCCATGATGCTGGAGAAAGTCGAATTCCAGCAGAAAATGAAGAGATAGCAGATACAGCAGAAGATGCTATCATAAGGGATACCAAAGGAGATTCGAATGCTGATCCACCTCATCTAGCAGAAGAAGCTGTGAAGAAAGGAAAAGGAAAGGCTGACATGGCAGAAGAATCAATTCCACATCTATCACCTGATCAGCAGAGCAACATTGAAGAAGAGGAATTATCAGATACAGAATTCTCAAAAAGGCTAGCATCTGGAGCCTTCAGTGAAACTCACTTCCCCAAGAAAAAGTATCGCAGAAGAAATGCGGGAGAATCCAGTGGGATTCGAGTTGAAGTGTTAACAGGAGTGCCGAAGGAAACACTCCTCGGTCATCAATCTGCTGAAGATCAACCAGGCGCTGAAACACATCAACCAGATGAAGATGACTCTCACCTCTCGGAACTTGGATCGTCTTGCATTTCTGAATCTGATTCCAATGGAGAAGATGAAGAAATTTACAATGCAAAGTTCCTAAGAAAAGAAACCACAGGATCAGAAGCTATTCTTCGAGTACCCCTCAATGGGCTACCAGGACGTCGTTATGGACTCCGAAGAATCATTCAATGGTGTGCACAGGTACATCCCGAAGATGGACCTAACTCTGATTTGGGACCTATGGCCGAAGAAATAGAGCAGTTTGTTGAATCTGAAACGGAGAGAGCCATAGCAGATCTTTTCCACAGTGAGTTAGATGAATCAATACCTGAAGGACGTCTGTTAGCAGAAGAGTTCCGTCGATGGAAGAAGTTTGACTATATCATGCATCAACTCTGCTTTGAAGAGAGGATGATATGTATCGCAGCTAAAGGATTAAACTTCTGGAGATGTGAAGAACGTTGGTGTTTCGATTGGATTGATCAAGTTCCAGGGATGAAACAATTCTCAGATAAACAAGTGATGTGCAGACTTCAAGCCATACGAGAACATCGTTTCCTCTCGAAAACTGCTGGATTACCCAAGTCCACCTTCGTACCTGATGGATACTCTGATGCTAGAGTCGAATTATCCAAACGACAGGCAAAAGCTGTTGTTGCCTATGAGAAACGACAGTTGGAATATGAATCGCAACAAGAGGAGCATCGACAAGCTCGACAAAAGGCACGAGCCACTGAACGTGCTGCTTCGAGACTCGAGTATCCGGATAAGATGTTAGTTAAGCTTCTGGACATTGATATTCAGAACATCATAGAGATTGATATTCAGAACATCATTGAAGACGCTCAGAGAGCTGAAGCTTAGTTTATTCATGAGGTCGCACAAGTTGTAGAGGCAGCTCATCGGATATTGTTCGAGGAATTACGCTATCAAGAGTATCTCGCTGCGAATATCAACCATGAACAATCATCAAACATTCCAACAAGTCAAGAACTCATCATGACTACTTCCTTCAATGCCTCTCCCATAACATCCGTGCAGCTCCCTTTTTCATTAACTACCGATGTAGCTGAAGCCTTCCACTCTTATTTGCAAAAAGCCGTTGATGAAAGAATAGAAGCAGCAACCAACCATCTGAGAAGAGAAGTTGATGAGATACGGAGCGATGTATCTCATGTACGAACAGAGGTCGGTGAAAGCAAGTTAGCTATTTCTGAGAACAGGGCAGGTCTTGAAGTTGTTCAAAAAGACATAGCAGACACCAGGACTCACGTCGACATAACGGTTATGGCCTATGGTACAAACCTTTTGGCTGCAATCAAAGAGGGGGAAGAAAGAAGAAAAGCTGACCGTGAAAGAAGAAAGAAAAACAAAGAGGAAGCAGCAACAAGGGAACAGGAAATGAAGAGGAAAGAAGAAAAAGCAAAGGAAGAATTGAAACAAAAGGAACTAGAAGCTAGACTTGAGCTACAAAGAAAGGAACAAGAAGCCAAGATAGAACTGCAGAAAATTGAACATGAACTTCAATTGCAAAAGATCGCAATGGAACAAGAGAAACTGACCAAAGAATTGGAGCGTGAGGCTGCTGAAAGAGAAACAGGAGCAACTCTTATGGAAAACTTCATGAAGTTTACTATGGAGAAGTTTGCGGACATTCAGAAGATCAAATCAGCAGACAATGAAAAAGAAAAGCCAGCGCCCGACTCATGAACGACAAGGTCAATTTCTTTTATGAGTCCAATTTGTACTTAAACTTACAATAACATTTATAAAATTGGATCAGATTTTGACAAAATCTCTTTGTCCACTTCTGAATTTTACTGGTGTGCTCTAGTTGATCTACACTTCTGGTGTACTCAACGAACTTGCATGTGGACATGATGATTATGTCTTGATAGATGAATATGATTGATTGTTGAATTAATGAATGCTAGAAATTCTAGCATATTGCTTTGTTGCAAAAAAAAATTAATCGAGAAATGTTCCCCAGCAACTGTTGAGGGGGAATTTGACTACAATCATTTCGGTTGCTTGAACCTAGTTGGAAAAACTCTGTGATAGAATAGCATAGAATTGTAAAACACAGACATTCTTCCACTTATGGTCAGCAAATGATAGTAAGCTTTGATCGCACCAAAAAGGGGGAAATTGTTGGGAATTATCCCTAAAATCTCCCTTAGGACTTATTTGTAAAAGGTTTTGTCGAATCAAACCTTATTTAATTTGGTCGATCATTTGCTGAAATCTAGAGAGTCTAATACAACTTGTAAAGTCCTGTATAAGCTAAACATCGAGTTGTAATAGACTAGTGTGCCTTGAAGAATCCCTAGCAGACAAAGAGAAGATGGAGTCAGCATCCAATCCACAAACTGCTAGAGAAGCTAGCAAACAAAGAGCGCTAGCATTTGGTAGAAGGTTTGCTAGAATGATGAGGAATCAGCATTCGAACTTTTCACCAATCAATGAAGATTCACATATAACACAAGTCAAAGGATCTCAATACCTTTAGCAAAGTTGAAGCCGGACTGCGACTCTGACAAAAAGGACGCACAAGGGACGAGACTTTCCCTAAGTAGTGTGGGAGGTACATCTCTACTCAGAAAGGCGTTCTATCAAGTTAATCCATTCTTGGAGAAAGAAGCCGTTGTGTCTAACGGGTATGGAGATTCAAAGTCTTGAATCTCCAACTATAAAAGGCAGATTCAAGAACTGGATAGACTACTGCTTTTACAAATCTACAAGTGTTCTAATCACTTTACTCATTCAAAAACGCTCAAGCTAAAGATTCCCTTGACAAAGTGATCCTTAAAAAGTAGTCAGTTGAGAGCCGTCTTAAAGTCTATCTGAAGGCTCCCAACAACCTGTAGTGTCGCTAATTGAAGTACTGACACTCCATTGAAGATATTCTTGATTGCATTCAAGGATATCTCAATCATTGGGATTCATTTCTTTCAGAAAAGAATCCAACAGTCACTCTTGGAAAGATTGTGACTCACACGGGCATTAGCCGCATACTTATTAAGTTCAGAGGCAAACTATAAAAGCCTCATTAGCAAAGGACAAGTTTTACGAAGGTGTGCCCTTGACTTGCCCGGAGCTGTGTTCAGAGAAGTTCAGACTCATGGAGGATAGCTGTCAAGTAGCCAGGCCGAAAGCTCACTGCCTACTTAACTGGAAAGGCAATTCCTTGTAATCTGTATACTTTTCTAGTAAAATTCTTAGTGATTCGGCTAAGGAGTGGACGTAGATCTATTTGATCGAACCACTATAAATCTTGTGTTTGTTTACTGTTTTATTAATTAACTGTTCAAAGCTTGATTTAAAACCTAGCAACGGAGTTGCTAGAGTATATCTGTAAGCAAACTTAAGTAACAACTTGAGCTAAGAAACATTTTGTTAACAACATTAAGTGCAAGAAACTTTAATCTATTCCACTGCATTTCGTGTTAAGTTTTCAACACGACGACTCTGATATTTCGGGACCAACATAAATTCTATACTTGTTACTTGTTTTATCAAACAATCTTTTATCACTTGCTTTGTGATAGACTCTATGGGCTTTAACTCTATAGTTCCAGCTGACCTCTTTTTGCTGTTTCTTTTTGCTTCAACCACTTCAGTAATAGGTCAAATTCCTATTTTCCCATAAAAAAACACTCCCATTTTCTGAAAATATGGGGCGGCATACAACACACATAAACATCACCTTCGGAATGAATTTCTTGTTTTTGCATATCCTATGTGAGTCTGCTTCATTATGTGTCATATAGTATCTGTGGGTATTTTTTGTAAGATAAAACAACTTCTCATCTATGTGAATAACATTCTCCATAGGTTTAAACTTAAGAATGTTCAGAGCATTATCAAATTCTATGGCTTGCAAACTGAAATTCATATAGTTTTATAGCATTTGTGTGAGCTCTGATCAGTTTTTCCTTAGCCCATCTTCCCACAATTGATTTTGGAACATTAATGCTTCCAGCAAGTGCTCTAATTGTACCTCTTTTTTTATATGTACATCTTCAATTTTCTGTAAATTGACCTCATATTTGGGCTACATTTCTCTTCCATTTCTGTTGCTCACTACTTTCATAACTTCACCTCTTGCTCTTTGATGTTTTGCAGATTCCCAGAGCCTTGAAACTGTCTTCCTACAGCATTTGTATTGCATATCAGCTTCCTGATGGGTTTTGTATACTGAAATCATTTATTGTAATGAGTATACACCGATTTATTTCTCTTATCTGTCAAACCAACTTACATGTATGTAACAATGGTATCCTCTTGTCTCACCGACAGGGACGATCATACGTCGTGTAGTAGATTGCGGAAGACAATATGATCACTTGACCTAGTGAGACATAAACCTGATCACAGTCGAGATAACGTATGAGGATACGTCTGTCCGGATGGCTGCGACATTGTCAGAATAAGTAGTCTGTCTTGGTTACTTGACATGCTGGTACGCAAAGGTGGCGTATTGATGGACCGCAGTGAGATGTGTTCGACTTTCTGACATCAGCAAATACAAGATCTCGTTCTTGATTGAGTCCAAACCCTAACGAAGGTTCAGGGGTTTGCACGGATTGACTGTTTCTTTGACTTGCCATGGTGGAGAGCCTAAGTAACGTGCTCGTATATCCGCATCTTAGGTAACAGCAGTTCGTGTAGTACTGCCTGAGACTGGGTTTATGTAACCATATCCGAGTAATAGGATGGGGACATTCCCTGAGGAGCTCAATGACATTCATCGTGCCAAAGTCCTGCAGGCTGATTAAGTTCAGGCACGAGTGATAAGGTTTGAGTAGTACTACTCAGGAATAATAAGATATTAATTGTAGATAGAGCTTCTCAGAAGCTCCGATTAATTAATGAATGTCCGGTAACCTTAAATATGGGGATTCTCAATTAATGCAGCATGTTCTCATAATGTGATAATAAAGGGGTAGGTCAATATTAATTCTGTGGTGAAAAAGAATTAATATTAATTAATTAATTGTGTCCTGGGTTGTGGACATGGGAATTAATTAATTTATATGCCCACTTTATTATTTGCATTAGGTCCCAGGTCTGGCACATTTATATATGCTGAAAAAGGCCCAGTAGCCCATTAAGGTTAAAACCCTAGGTCTATAAATAGACAGCTCTCTCTCTCTGAAACCCTAGTCACTTCATAACATTCAAATCAGTTTGAAACCCTAGGGAGAGAGAGAGCGGGGGCGGCGCCTGTACATGGAAGAAGGAAGGTTTTTCGACTCCGGTCTAGGTTTGCATTAGGGTTTGTGGCCAATCATCAAATCACAAAACCCTAAATTCCAAAAGATTTGGTAGATGAAGATTTGGAGGCCCTGGAAGATTTGAAAAGATTTGGATTTATCCAATAAGTTCAAAATTCAAATTGTAATAGATAGGATTTTATTTTCCTGTTTGTAGGGCCACGATGAATTTTTGTTTGCCTTAATTGTCCTCGTATGATATGTGATTTATTATGTGCGCAATTAAGCATGTGTAGATAATAGGAAAACCATGATTTACTGCTCTTATTATTTACAGTTTTTTCCAAGCATGCTTATGTGATTAATTTCTTGTTTGATTATATTTTGGAAATTTTTGGGCTTGTTTAATTACATCCAAAAATTTGGAAAATATAATAACAAAGAAATTATATGTGTGCATATAAGAAACCTTTTAAAAGAAAAATACTAAGCAGATTTTTTAATTAAAATCAATAGACCTCCACAAAGCGGTCTTAGGCTGTAAGTGTATCTCTCGCTCTAGTAAACGTCTACGAGTGTAGCTTGCTAGTTCTTGGAGTTACATGGGTACGGTTGTTGGGATTTCTAGACAAACAATTTAAATCATGTGAATACTGGGAGGGTTTTGCGTAAACGTCTATGAGTGTAGCTTGCGTAGATTTCTTTCATAAGTATTCTAGGATTGATTTAAATTATAGACAACAAAAGCTTTAAGGGCTGTGCGATATGGTTACGTGCCATGCTAAACTGTCTCTTTTGGCCAGAGTTAAATTTGTGGTGAATGGCTTAGAAGCATCTTAGAATGTAATGCAAGAATTGCATCCCTGTTCTTGAGAGATGGCTTGGTCTAAGGTTTTCACTAATTATTAATTTCTAGTGTCAAAAGGTTCCAGACATGGTAGTGAAATTAAATGAATTGGGGCTTAAAACCCGCAGTTTTGGTTGAGGGTGATATCGTAAACGTCTACGAGTGTAGCTTGCAGTGGGAATTCTTGGGCAAAACATATGTATTTGATTTATGAAAAGGTTTTCAATGCATTTGTTTTCGAAGTTCTGCATGTATGTTCTTATTTAAGATACTTTATTGTTTCGGATATGTCTATGTCTAATGTCATCAATATTCTCGCACAAAATTCTCTAACTGGTCCAAACTTCCTGGAATGGAAACGCAACCTTGAATACATCCTGATTGCGGAAGAACACATGTTCGTTCTACAAGTACTTTGTCCTATAAGTGCCCGCTACTGAATCCTCGCAAGAGGAAGTAGACTATTACAAGTGAGATAGAACGTAGTTTCCATGACTCACCTCATGGATGAGCTAACTGTGCACAGTGGAGGTATCGATGCTGAGGCTAAGGTCGATATCATACTGAACTCTCTAGCCAAATCCTTTGAGAGTTTCAGACTGATTGTTGTCATGAACAAGAAGGAGTGTACTCTTAACGAGTTGCTCAATGACTTGATGGCAGCGGAATCGGTTATGAATCCTTAGAAGGTTGCCTTAGCTACTTCTGGTAATCACTATGCTGTATCGAAAGGTATGAAGACGAAAAGAGCGATTAAGAAGAAGATTGGAAAGGTAACTGCGAATGACGTGGGAGCTATTAATAGGCCTATGGCGGAAACTTCGAGGGACAAGTGTTTTCAGGTGTGATAAGAAAGGACATTGGAGGAAAGATTGTCAGGCCCACAAGGCTAGACAGGGTATGCCATTTGCATGTATAACTGAAGCATGATTAGAGTGTGGCGTTGCTCTTCCAAGAGCTGTAAGCGCTGACTTGTCGATCATGTTGTTATACTTTGCAGGGGACCGTGCCGACAAGGCTGGTGAGTGATGGCAAGAAGATACCAAGCTGGATGAAGGCAACGTCTTATGACGGAGCTTCATGGAGTTTTCTTTTCTTTATGTTTTGATGAATTAAGTACATTTAAGAGTTTTCTTTTGTGGGCCGTGGTTTTCGGCAGGACAAATTCTATCAACCTCGAATGGATGTTTGTTACTTATGATTTTTCATCATTGGGAATAACAATATGTGTCCATTATGGGGTGTTGATTTATACTATTATGTTACTTCGATCAAATGTGTCCTTGAACATTGCATGTAATTAATCCGAAGTTGAGAATCCTAGAAAGAGAAAACATACTTCTTCTGATGAGGATCTTACATATCTCTGGCACTTGAGACTCGGTCACATCAGCTTGAAATGAATTCTGCGACTTGCAGATGACGGTACATTGGATTTAGTCCGGGCTGTACCTTATCAAGTCTGCGAATCCTGCATTGAGGGCAAGATGTCAACTAGGCCTTTTAAGGCTAGTCAGTCTCGAGCAAAGGAAGTGTTGGAATTGATCCATTCTGACTTATGTGGACCCATGTCCACGCAGGCTCGTGGAGGGTACGAGTACTTCATCACTTTCATTGATGATTACTCAAGGTACGAATATGTTTACCTACTTCGCTACAAGTCTGAATGCTTTGAGAAATTAAAAGAGTTCAAGGCTAAGATAGAAAAGAAGATCGGGAAAACTATCAAGTCGCTGCGATCTGACCGCGGTAGCGAATACATCGGTAACGAGTTCCTGTAGAATTTGTCAGATAATGGGATTACATCCCAGTGGACTGCACCGGGTACTCCCCAGCAAAATGGTGTAGCTGAAAGAAGAAATAGGACTCTTCTAGAGATGGTAAGATCAATAATGAGTTATGCAAACTTACCAATTTCGTTTTGGGGCTACGCATTGGAAACAACCGCTTACATGTTAAATGTGGTGCCTTCTAAATCAGTTCCTAAGACGCCTTCTGAGCTCTTTCTTGGTCGCAAACCAAGTTTGTGCAAGTTTAGAGTATCTGGCTGTCCGGCACACGTACTGTCGAAGGAACCTGATAAGTTAGAAAGCAGGTCAAAGGTAATGCTATTTATAGGGTATCCCAGGCAAACAAAAGGTGGTTACTTTTACTGTCCTGAGAGTCAGAGAGTCGTTGTTAGCACCAACGCTAGATTCTTGGAGGACGAGTATGTAAGGAACCACAGGTCAAGGAGTGATATCGTTCTTCAAGAAATTGAAAACGAGAATGCAATTCCAAGGGAAGGGGAACGTGCAAGCGTGGTTGCACCTGTGAGAGGTTTAGCACCAAAGGCACGTTCTTCAGTACAAGGTGCAGAACCACAAGTTACTGCACCTACTGCTGACATGGCACCGATGCCTCATCGTAGTGGGAGAGTTATTTTCCAGCCGGAAAGATACATGTTCGTGGGTGAGTCTTCGGACTTGAGCCCGGAAGATGGACATGAGGACTCTGACCCATTGACTTATGAAGAGGCAGTGCAAGACAAGGATGTTGATAAATGGCGTGTCGCCATGGATGCCGAAATTGAATCCATAACTGCTATGGATGTATACCAGAAAACTGATTTGCCGGATGGCTTTAGGGCCATAGGGTGCAAATGGGTATACAAAAGAAAGAAGGGGGCGGATGGAGAAATCACGGCTTTTAAAGCCAGGCTGGTGGCAAAGGGTTATAGTCAGAAAGAGGGCATTGATTATGACGAAACCTTTTCACCCGTAGCCATGCTCAAATCCATCCAGATACTCCTTGCCATAGCTGCGCATATGGACCTCGAGATTTGGCAGATGGATGTCAAAATCACTTTCCTAAACGATTACCTTGAAGAAGGTAGGGACATCTATATGCGGTAACCTGAGGGCTACGTGTGCAAAGGCGAAGAACATCTTGTCTGGAAGCTTAAGAAGTCCTTAAGCAAGCTTCGAGGTCGTGGAACTTATGTTTCAACGATGTGATTAAATCCTATGGATTTTCACAGTTGGAAAATGAAAGTTGTGTTTACCGACTTTGTGTCATTGGGAGCGTGATTTTCCTTGCACTATACGTTGATAACATACTCCTATTTGGAAACAACAGGGAGTGATGTCGAAAATCAAGTGTTGGTTATCTGAACAGTTCCAAATGAAGGATTTGGGAGACGCTGGCTACATCCTTGGGATTAAGGTCTTACGAGATCGTAAGAGAAGGATGTTGAGCTTATCCTAGACATTCTATGTGGATACTGTGATAGCCCGGTTCAGCATGCAACTCGCCAAGAAAGGATTGCTGCATTTCAGACATCACGTTCGTCTTTCTAGTGGGCAGTGTCCTGAGACACAGTGGGAGAAAGATGAGATGAGTCTTGTACCATACACTTCAGTGGTGTGTAGCTTCATGTATGCGATGTTGTGTACCAGGCCAGATACCAGTTATGTCGTTGGCATGATAGTAAGATATCAGTCTAACCCTGGACAGGCGCATTGGATTGCGGTAAAGCACATCTTCAAGTATTTGAAGAGAACTAGGAATTACTGCCTAGTTTATCAAAGTGAGGATTTGTGTCATGTGGGTTATACATGCTTGGATTTTCAAGGGGACCAGGATGAGAAGAAATCGACCTCGGGATATGTGTTTACCTTGGGAGGTGGAGCTGTATCTTGGAGGAGCTCAAAGCAGAAATGCATAGCTGACTCCACCATGGAGGCGAAATATGTCGCCGCCTCCGAAGCCTAGAAAGAGGGGGTATGGCTCGGGAACTACCTTTTGGAGTTGGGCGTGATTTCGAGTTTGCCAAAGAGCATCACAATTTATTGTGATAACTCTGGTGCAGTGGCGAACTCAAAGGAACCGCGGTCTCACAGGGCAAGCAAACACATAGAGAGAAAGTATCATATCATACGAGAAATCGTATCGAGGGGCGATGTGCTGATCAAGAAGATTGACACTGCAGACAACCTTGTTAATCCATTTACAAAGAGCTTGCCGCAAAAGTTTATGAAAGGCATATTCGTGAGCTGGGTCTGAGGTGGATGCCGACCACTGACAGTGGTTAACGAGATAGCAGGCTAGATAGACGCACTGTATACTCTGTAATAGCTTAGTTATGCTTTGAGTATAAGTGAGAGATTGATGGGTTTTGTATACTGAAAGAATTTATTATAATGAGTATACAACAATTTATTTCTCCTATCTGTCAAACAAACTTACATATATGTAACAATGGTATCCTCTTGTCTCACCGACAGGGACGATCATATGGCGTGTAGTAGATCGCGGAAGACAATATGATCACTTGACCTAGTGAGACATAAACCTAATCACAGCCGAGACAATGTATGAGGATACGTATGTCCAGATGGCTGCGGCATTGTCGGAATAAGTAGTTTGTCTTGGTTACTTGACATGCTGGTACGCAAGGGTGGCGTATTGATGGACCGCAGTGAGATGTGTTCGACTGTCTGACATCAGCGAAGAGAGCCTAAGTAACGTGCTCGTATATCCGCATCTTGGGTAACAGCAGTTCGTGTAGTACTGCCTGAGAATGGGTTTAGGTAACCATATCCGAGTAATAGGATGGGGACATTCCCTGAGGAGCTCAATGACATTCATCGTGCCAAAGTCCTGCAGGCTAATTAAGTTCAGGCACGAGTGATAAGGTTTGAGTGGTACTACTCAGGAATAATAAGATATTAATTAATTGTAGATAGAGCTTGTTGGAAGCTCCGATTAATTAATGAATGTCCGGTAACCTTAAATATGGGGATTCTCAATTAATGCAGCTCGTTCTCATAACGTGGTAATAAAGGGGTAGGTCAGTATTAATTCTGTGGTGAAAAAGAATTAATATTAATTAATTAATTAATTAATTAATTGTGTCCTGTGTTGTGGACATAGGAATTAATTAATTTATAGACCCACTTTATTATTTGCATTAGGTCCGAGGTCTGGCCCATTTATATATGCTGAAAAAGGCTCAGTAGCCCATGAGGGTTAAAACCCTAGGTCTATAAATAGACAGCTCTCTCTCTCTGAAACCCTAGCCACTTCATAACATTCAAATCAGTTTGAAACCCTAGGGAGAGAGAGAGCAGGGGCGGCACCTGTAGAGGGGAGAAGGAGGGTTTTTCGACTCCGGTCTACATCACAGATCTGTGGAATCCTCACTAGTAGCAAATCTGAACAACATTGGGATACAGCCCTGAAGATCTGATCTTGAGAACAGAAATTTCTCTTCTTCTTTTCCTTTATTTTCGATTAATCTAGAAATTATATTTCTAATTTTTATTTCCGCAAATTTAATCAAATTGCGTGGTTGAATTAAAGTTGGATATTCAAACGTGAATGATCGCATCAAATTCTACGGATTAATGGTAATTATTATTATCCACGCATTAAATTCATAGGAGCATGCTAGGTTTTGTGAATTGGTATTGTGAACAATAAACTATAAATTGATCCGGCTTATTTGGATTTTGTGATTCAATTCACGGATAAATCCCTACACTTCCTTCATCTTCTCTTTTAGTGGCACAACCTCCTTGTTGTTAACAAGGAGAAACTGCAGGATTTCTTGCTTTGTTTCTTTTGATAGATCCTTATGTAATCCCATTGTCTTTTGTGAATTTGGTTGGTGATGTTTGTTTCTAGTTATGCTGTTGTATTTATATTTTAGAGTTTGATTTGAAATTGTAATTTTGGAGCCTGTTTTTTTTTGCTCCAGACTGTAAACAGTTTAATGAAAATTTGGAGTTGTAAGCCAATATTTTTGGCTCCAGTTTTTGCTTTTTTTATTTTTTAATTACATGAACAGTAATCTAGCAATTTAATGAAAATTTGGAGTTGTAAGCCAATATTTTTAGCTCCAGTTTTTGTTTTTTTGATTTTTTAATTACATGAACAATAATCTAGCAATTAAAACCCTTAATCATACTTTCCCTTGGTTATTGTGCACAAAGTGTTGGGGACAATTCAATAGGGATAGAGGGAGTATTAAGTTTTAACACTTTTAATTTTGACTTCATTAATTTTATTATTTTCTCTACGTTATTTTATGTGTCTTTTAATCTGTTTCATTCATCCACCTTATTCCTTCATTGCTCGCACATTTTTGAAAAGCAGGACATCTTACGGGATGTCCCCCTCCTATCTCGTGGTTCCGGACCCATGACTCGAGCCCACAAGATAACTCCACGGAGCTACTTGCATTCCCGTGTAGGAGCCTACAAGCAGGCATTTACACCTGTCGAACTCACCCACGGGGACCTTAGGAGGACCCCTCCATGGCTCCCGATGTCTCCTTACGAGGAGCTCGGAACTTCCACGTTTTGTGCACTTGCGATGAGACATGCTCGATCCTTAAAATTGTTCGACCTTGGGGTCTCCCTAGCGATCAACCCCAAGCCCGAAGGGGCTATTGTTGGGCCCAAAAATGATTGGGCTAGAAAAAACTTGGTCCAGGTCCAGTAAGAATGACAACAGTCCTAGAGGACACACTCAAACGGGCTCTACGGCCTCCAAACAATGAACTCGACTAGGCCCAGCGCGCTGGACCACGACCCGAGGGGACCTACCCAAAGGAGCTACACGGCCTTTAGATGATGACCTCAGCCGGTCCCCAAAGAGAGACGAACTACCAGCAAGGTCCAGCTCCCCACCACGACCTGGAGCCACAAACCACAACCTACCAGCAAGGGTCCTATCGAAGACCTCCAAGACCTACCCATCAAAGGCAACCTACGGGACCACGAACCACAATCAAGGTCCCCAACCAGGAACTACCACTAAGATCCCATGTTACGAACTACAAGCAAGATCAAGGTACAACTCCCGACCACTACCTGGAGCCACGAATCAACAGCTCACGACCTGCCTGGAAGATTAAGGAGGCAAGTCTTAAACCACGCATAATTCGGAGGACCGTTGAGGACCCAAATTCAACTGCCCCGCTAGGGGTGGGAATAGGCTGGGCTAGGCTGGGCTTTGGTCCCGAATGCCTGGGCCTGCTATAATTTGAAGAGGCCTGAGTCTGGCCTGTTATCTATAGTAGGCTTAAGTCTGACCTTTTTAATGAAATAGGCCTAAATTTTAGCCTGTATAAAGCCTATGAAAGCCTACTTAAAATTTATAATGTATATTTTATTTTTAAGTTATAAATATATTATGTTATTTAAATAGCAAATACATCTAATAATTTAGATAAATACATTATTTAGTAACAAATGATTTATTTAACTTATTTCATTATTCATAATCATAAATAAATTTTTAATTCTAGATAATAAATATATTTAATTGATTATATAATATATGATTATTTTCATAGGCCGGCCTGTTAGGCTTAGTAGGCCTATTTCCGAGCCTGAGCCCAGGCCTGCTTAGCTAAATAGGCTTTTTAAATAGCCTAAGCCTGGCCTATTTACGAAATTAGTCTGGCCTGGCCTGGCCTGTGGTAGGCTAGGCCGTAGGCCCCTGTCGAGTAGTCCGGCCTATTCCCACCCCTATGCCCCGCAAAGATCGAAGGAACTACCCCCAAGTTCCTTGCATCGCATACTGAGGAGAAGTCAAAACGGATGAGGACTCAACCGCAAATAATCCGTTGAGGGACCCTGACCCAACTATCTCCGAAAAGGACGCAACCGCCAGCATCCAGTCACGAGTCACGACCTCGGACCACGACCTCCGATAAAATCGGAACTACCCCCTGAATTCTCTAGGGTTGTAACGGCTCCTCTTGAACTATAAAAAAGGGGTCGGTAGATCATTTTTAGCACATTTTTCACCCCCACTACACTTGTATTCTTGAAATTGACGATTTACACTTCATTATTCATAATAAAATCGCACTATTCCATCGTTCTTTAGCTATTTTTCTTTTATCTTTCATTAGTTCTAAGGGTCCCTATTTCATCATAAATCGAACATCAACAATAGGCATAACTATATATAAATATCCCACTTTTTTTTTTTCACATCCCATAATAATAGGTAACAATCTCCATGAATTATCATCAAAATATTTAATTTTTTACTAAAATTTGGGTAATTTATAATTTGTTAATTATATTTGAATTATAGTTACATCTTATATATGAGTAAAATTATACAAAAAAGTGATTTTCTCCATAAAAAGAGTTTTAAAAATTTGAATTTATTAATAAAATTAACACGTTAAATCTAAAAAATTACATTCATGTTTTAAATAAAAACTATAGGAAAAATATTTATATATCTCATTCTTTTATAAATAAATATTACATGACTATAGTTTATTTCATTTAATCATCCTATCGTTATAAAAATGCAAAATTAGAATATATTTCAAGAAGGGTACATAGAGTGCAAACTCAGATAATTTTAATCACATATATTTTTTTACTTTTTGTTTTATTCAATATTAAATTTTTTTAGATTATTATTAATTTATTATGTACAAAATCACCTTAACAATTATACATAAAACCTTCAAACTTATTCAAAACAGCCGATGCAAACATTATTCATTCATATTCACATACCAACACCCCTAGTCCAATTTATTTTCCATTTTAGTAATATCATGATCCAATTTTTTATGGTATAACTTCACTCAAATAGAAAATAAAATGGATGAAGATTAAAAAAAAGTAAAAAAAAAATATTAAAGTGAAAGTGAATGCAAAAAAAAATATTCAGCACGGTTCCGAAAATTTTCTGAATCTGCCATATTCTATCCCAATTTTTGTAGACAATTCTAGAATTTAAATATTAACGCAAACCCTAATTTGAATGAGGCGGCGCCTATAACTGTTTAGGGTAACAAAATCCCGAGATATACGAAACACTGAACCGGATTTAGGTAACAAAAAATTATTCCGAACCAAATGCACCTCCCCTATTTATAAGTCAAATCTCTACAAATTTCGATACTGACTCCGCCTCCCAAATCCTAAACCTACTTCTTCACCTCACATCTGTTTGCCGCCGTTATCGTTTATTGCTTCTCTTTGCCGATTGGTCGGAGATGAAACGATGCTCTTCATACAGAGGTACGCTTGCTGCATTTGCTCTTATAACCCTTCGACCTCAATGTTCATAACATTCAGTTCAGTTATGTGTTCCTTGGGTATTGCGATTGAACGCTTTTATTAACTGAACTGACTTGTTTTCAGGTTTGCGATGTTTGGATACGATATTCAGGGGTTTGGATAAGTGGAAAGATCCACGAGAGTTGCTGATTACAGAGGAACTATGCGAGCATAATGAAAATCCATGATAAATGGATTATGCAAAGCTGGGCATCTAAACATAATATTTTTGAATATTATGAAACAAATAGATGTCCAACTTTTGTTTATTAATGGGCTATGCAAAGCTGGACATATACCTGATATTTTGAATACTATGAAGCAAATGGATGTCCAACGGCAATAGTTCAATATTTTTTTTACCAAAAATTAGAAAAAATGTACCTGATTATCTATATGGAGAGCTGTTTCTGATAATCGAGCATTTTGGATTTGTTATTATGGATTTACAGTTTCATTCCTAAGGAATATTATGAAACAAATAGATATTTGGATATATTGCGAATTGTATTTTTATTTGATCTATTAAAGTTTTATTTGATCTATTAAAGTTTTATTGCATTTGATGTTATCCAATTTTTAATTATATCGAAATGTTGGCTATATTTGATTAAATGCTTGAGTTATAAATGTATTAGTAATTTGTAGAGGTTCACATTATGGGAAAAAAAAGAGAAAAAAAACAGAATTGTATTTTTTATGTATCATTTTGTTAAGTTTTATTTGATCTATTAAAGTTATATTGCATTTGATTTATCCAATTTTTAATTTTATCGAAATTTTAGTTATTTTTTTACAGTAGGTTGAAGATATAATACTATTTGATTAAATACTTGAATTATAAATGTATTAGTAATTTGTAGAGATTCGCATTATAGGGGAAAAAAAAAACAGAGTTTAGTCGTCTAAGTAGAATATTTTGGGTTTGTTGGGTTGAGTGATCTCGACAGTGCCTTCGAGCATCTTGGCAACCTTTCCCATGGACGGCCTGAGGTCGGGCCTCTCTTGCAGGCACCACATGGCCGTCTTCACCATTCGATTGATCATCTCAAAGTGAGCTCGGCTGTCATACTTGTGTTTGATGCGCTGATCCAGAACATCCTCCACCTTCATCTCCTTGAACACCTTGTCGAACGCCCACCCGGGCAAGAACCACTGGTCGCTCTCCACCTTGGAGTCCAGCTGCAGGAAGTTCCTGGACCCACTCACGATCTCCAGCAGCACCAACCCGTAGCTGTATACGTCAGCCTTGGACGTGATCTGATCCGGCCGAGTCCACTCGGGCGCCATGTACCCCGGAGTCCCTCGGATCCTCGACATGCTGATCATGTCCTCTTTCTTCTTGAGCTTCGCCAGCCCGAAATCCGACACCTTGGGGCAGAAATCCTCCCCAAGGAGTATGTTTTCGGGCTTGATGTCGCAGTGGAGCACCCACTCCAAGCATTCTTCGTGCAGATATGCTATGGCCCTCGCCACCCCTAACGCGATTCTGTACCTTATGTTCCAATCGAGAATCGGCTTGTTCTTGGAGCCCAATATTAGTGCCACGTCTTGCTCAGCGTTCTCTAATGCTTCGTCGTCAAAAGTTTGGAACAAGAACTCATCCAACGATCCATTGGGAACGTACTCGTACACCAGAATTCTGCTACCTTTTTCAGCGCAGAATCCCCACAGCCTCACCAGGTTAAGGTGGTGCATCCTTGCAATGATTGTGACCTCCGCCCAGAAATCACCATCCCCACCGGTGATGTTCTTGAGCGTCTTCACGGCCACCACGCGTCCGTCGTTCAGCTTTCCCATGTAAACAACACCAAAGCCACCTTTCCCGATTGGCTTGGAGAAATTGTCAGTGGCATCTCTCAGCTCGGAGTAACTGAACCTCTTTGGTCCACCGGCGGGCATGACCTCGAGGCCGAACGTCCGAGCCATATCCCTGTACTTGATATACTTCTTGAGGAATGTCCAGAAGAAGAATGCACCACTCAGCAGCTCGGCTGCAAAGAGAGTGCAGACAATCACAATGTTCCTAGTTGTAGTCCTGGACTCCTCCGGAGGCGGAGGCAGCCGTATCTTCACCGGGCACATGGTTTGCATCAAAGAATTCATACCGGTGAAGTTGGTGACATCAGTCTCCCTCTCATCGACTCTCAGAAACATGGCCTTCTCCGTCCCCGGAGACCAGTACCCATCCACCATCCTCTCCAACTACAGAACACAGAAGTTGGAGCCATCATACTTGAACATGAATCCCAAGCAATCCGGCCTAGCCAAGCACTGCCCCTCGCAAGTTGAAAAGTTGGTAGTCTTGATATCACTCTGGTTCAATCCGCCAGTAAAATTTACAAAATCCAGTTTCAGAAACTTGGTCCTCCCCAAATTGGTTAAAGGGAGCTTCAACTGGCAAGAGTTGTCCGCCTTCCGATACCCCGGCGGGCAGACGCAAGAAGTGGAAAGATTGGAAGCATCATACAAGCAAATGGAGTTTTGACCACAAGTGCCATGAACCAAACACAGCTGGAACAAAGCTTGCCATCGAACAATCCATTGACTCAACGCCATATCATAGCTATACAGCCTGAGATTGCCATCATCATCAAGGCTCAATTTTCTCAGCTTCTTAACCCCGAAATCCGACGAGTAATACACAGAATTAGCACCATACACCATCACCCCCAAATCATTCAAACTCATGAATGTCAAATTCCCAAGATTGGTCCAGTAACTGTCATTCCTGCCGATGAAAACAAGCTGCCTAGAATCAAACATATACTTCCCGTTGTTCGAGACAAGGGTCGTTTCATTTATTTGTTGACCAGGGAGAATCGTATCGGTCGGAATATCAAAACTTTGAAAATTGCCACAAACAAGATTACCGGTAGGAAGCAACGAGAGCCCACTTCCGTTCGCACTCACCACGGCCGGAGCAGGCCAGAGATTTGTACCGTTGACCGAGGAGTTGAAGAGGCTGAGCACCCCGGAGCGAGAAATGACAAGAGAGGCGGCGGCGGAAACAGGGGAGCGGCGGTTGGCGGACCAGACGACGCCGTTGGAGGAGGAGAGGTTGTGGAACCAAACTGAGAAAGTGTAGAGAGCGGGGGAGTTTGGGAGGGGAAGGAAGCCGGCGGCGAAGACGGCGGCGGGGGAGAGGAGAATGAGGTTTTGGGTGGGGCGCCATGGGGAGTTGGAGGAGGAGAAGAGTGAGATGTTGTTGGCGGCGGGCTGTTGAGAAGATGAGAAACTGAGGAATGAGAGTGTGAATGAGAAAAAAAGGTGAAAACGAGTGGAAGAAAACATTGTGGAGCGGATTGTTTGAAAACGAGGTAGGAGGATTTTAATGGCGGATTCATGGAGGTCGGTCAGCGCTGAGGATGAGAAAACTGTGGTTTGGTCTTTGCTGGAAGTCATCAACCATTTTTTAAATTTTTTTTTTTTGGCATCAGTTAAAATTTTCCTTTTTTTTTTTTTAAATCAGTTAAATTATCCGAGTCGAGTAGTATCATGCTCAAGTTTTATTTATTTAATTCAAATCGAGCTTTGAAATTTTTTACCGAATTATAATATTCACAAACTATATCAAGCCTAAACAAATTTTCTATATTTAGAATATATTTAAGATATTCATAATTATTTTCGAAAAAAAAATCATTTTCTCCAAAATTATTATAATATTCATACTCAATTCAATTCTGAATTCTTTATTATTACTAGAAAGATTTATTATTATTATTATTATTATTATTAAATAATAAAAATATTATTTTTATAAAGATAATTATTTTACATTTCTTACTAATTTTAGCTAACGAGTCTCCTCTCGAGCTTACGAATTGAATATTATGATAATCAAGTTTGGTTCGTTAAATAAACGAGCTTTACTAAAAGAGCTCGAACGAGTTTTTATCGAGTCGAAATTCGAGTAGTTCACGAACAGCGTGTGGATATTTTATCCATTATTTTTGTTTCAGTTTAGTTAAAATTACTCCCTCCGTCCCATTTATTTGGTCATGTTATAACTTGTACGAATGTCAAAACTCATTTATGAATACATTGAATATTTGAACAAATTTTTTAAAAATTACCCTTATTTAGCAATAACTATTAATAATAACTCTATTGATTATGTTCAATTTATAAGGGTAAATTTGTAAACACATGCAAAATATAATACTAAATTTAGATAATGGACCATATAAATAGAACACCCCAAAAAGGAAACATGGACCAAATAGTCGGAGGGAGTATATTCTTTAAAGATTTACACATTAGATTAGCAGCCATATAGTGGGCCCAAAAGGAAGATATTGGGTTCTAACTTCTAACTAATGAAATTCCATTCCATTCCACAAGCAATGGTTGACTATTTGTTTTTACCAAAACGTCTCAAAGTTGACTTTTCTGATCAAATGGTGCATTAGACCAGCATAAAGGGGAGGTTTTTTCTTTTCTTTTTTTTTTATAAAAAAAATCCTAAATGGCAGAATGGAGAGAGAAAACAATGATGTTACTGCATGTTTAATAATTCTAACACCCTCACTCTAAATAAAAAAAAGAAAAAAAATTATAAAACCCACCAATTAGCTATGTTTTCTTCTAATAAATTAATCCCCTCCATATTGCAATTATTCAAGTCAATGACATTGTTAGGGTTAGGGTCTCTATAAACAATTGCTATGAAAGGGATACTCTCTATTTCAAAAGAAAGGATCCAACCATTTTAAATCAAGAGATTATATTTTTGCTATTTCTAATGTTTATTTAATTAAATAGATTCAACCAAAACTTCAATATATACACTAGGCCAAAAATCTGACTAGCTTATTTCCAATCTATGTCAAGATGGGCGGTTTTCCGAACATGTTGATCTAATCTATAACAAGTTGTGTTACTATAGTCCACTATCTATAGCTAGCATACATTTTAATATAATTTATTTCCTAACATATTATAATGATATAATTATTTAATAAACCAAAATAAATATTACAAATGATGAAGGTTGGTGGGGGTTAGACTTGGATTTTCCAAGATATTGATCCTTGCCATACGTTCCCATGGTGTGTTTGTCCATTTTTTTTTTTCCATATATATGTTGGATTCTTGAATTCTATGATCATCTATCTAGAAACGCTTTTGCTGACCTATTCAAATCATTGTTGTGTTCAACTTGTAAATCTAAATATGTGCAGAAATAGTATAGGTGTGGTGCTATTTTAGATTTGTATTCTATCAGTTGTTCTTACACATCCTGAATCACTGTTAAAGACCATCACACAATGTTTATTAATGAGATCTCACTTGTAATGAGAAAGGAATGAATATTCAATGCTGACTGTATACATTTCGATACTACTCCATTCAGCATGCATTTATTGTGTAGTATTTATTGTATTGTTACCCTGAAGAGTAACAATGTGGATGTATGTGGTTTCTATCTACTAGTTAGTTGTATAAACTGCCCATTTCTAAGCTATAGGATCCCCCTAAAAGTAACAATTGGTTTAGCAAAAGAAAATCTGTCTGCACCTTTTGCATTCTATTTCTATCATCATCAGTGCCATGCAAATTTGAACCACCCTGTGACAAAAAAGGTGTAGGTAGGGTTAACAACATAATCATCAATCATAGAACTTTATGGACTTATTTGCTCATAAACAACAACTCACCTCACAAAGAATAACAATACAACACTGAATAGAGCCTCCATGGTTGGTTCCTATTGGAAAAGAGCTGCAGAAGCATACAGTGGTTCCTCAGTAATGTCAGGTCACTCACATCAAGGATTGAACAAACTTGAGCTGCCCATGTTCATAGCTATAAGGAATGTGATGCTTGTAACAATGGCAAGCCAAAACAAAGTTGGTCCTGCAGATAAGAGACGTCAGTGGACTCTGAATAAACAACATAGTTTGAAAAAGATAAATCAATTTAATGAAGCAAGCACCAGGATTTGGCTCTTTATAGAATAGAATAATACCTCGAGAACTACCAGACTCGATAGCCGGAGTTTGCTGTCCAGATACAAAAGTACGGTTATCTGGTTCAGATGCACCGCTATTGGCTTCAGCATCCTGGGGCTTGGTATTTACTGCTTCCGATGTTACTATACCTTGGAATTCATCACTTACTAACAGTGCTGCTACAACATTCACGAATGAGTCCTTATCTGGTGCAATTACATATTCTTCAGGAACTGTGGCATCTGGCTCATTAGAATCAAACAAGTCATCCTCGGATGCTTTGTCAGAACTATCGTCTTCTTCATCCTCAACATATGCTTTGTATGTCAAACGCAGTAGGATTTCTCCAGCAGATCCTTTTCCAAATGGAGAACCTCCTCGGAGTACAACTATCCTTTCTGCAGGAACTGTATCTTTCAGAGATCCAAGATCAACCTGCAAAAAATATTCCCAAGGAATTATTTTGATATATTTCATCATGTTGTTGGCAAAACCTTATTAGGAGAATTGAGTGCTCATATAAAAATAAGGTTCCGTTCTAGTTGCGGGGAGTTCACAAGTTCTTTGGCTAATAGTGGATATTCGTATAAAATCAAATGGCCGTTATGTCCCCACTTACAGAGTACTATTTATATATTGTTTTATGAAATGCAAATAGGCTTACATAATTTA
This sequence comes from Plectranthus barbatus, assembly GCA_026898455.1. Taxonomy (NCBI): domain Eukaryota; kingdom Viridiplantae; phylum Streptophyta; class Magnoliopsida; order Lamiales; family Lamiaceae; genus Plectranthus; species Plectranthus barbatus. The sequence goes on along the minus strand of JAPKLW010000376.1, from coordinate 552,196 downwards.
AAGACCAAAACTACTGATTATAGATCTGGCAATGTATTGAAAGTCTAAAACTAAATAATTTGACTGTCCTGCCAAAAAAAAAAAAAATCAATTAACATTTTCGTAAAACATACAGTGGAAGACATACTCAAATGTCTAATTGATATCAGTGCATTTTTAAGTTTCTAATAGCCAATTTTCAGGTGGAATGGTATTCCCTTTTAACATGTTTAAACATTTTATTCTATCACAAAATATGTATATCTGTAAGTTTAAGATATCTTACCTCTGCCGCACCAGCTGTCAAGTTTGTGAATCCAAGAGAATCTCTTACTTCAATAGATAATTTTTCCTTCTTAGGATCGGAAACTAACAAATGGAAATCCTGTAAGATTTAAATAACTGAATATCAGTAATCAATTGAGAACTTCATCACACGAAACCACACCTCATCAGATGTAGAACAGTTATAGAACTCACTTGATTCCAGATTGGTTCACCAGGAGGTCCAATGACTGTAGTTTGGCTGTTCTTTTTACTACGTACAACTTGATCTCCCAATCTTAGAACAACATATGGATCTGTTTTGCCTGTAAAAATATGGCGCAAGACTTTATGACTATACTGCCCACAAATTGCATATGAAACAGAAAGTAGCAGCAGCATAAAATAGAAGGCCATAGAACTAAACACTAACAACAGCAGCCTAACAGAAGTGTTAAAGCATTCCACTTAGAAATGGAATGAGTAGAATGCATACCATAGAATATATAACTAAGTTTTCGGGCATCGAGAAGCGTCACAGATAATTCTCCTGCAAAGTTGCTGTTTCCATCTTGAGTTTCACCAGGTTTGGAGTACTTTGGAACAGGTCCAACAGCCTTGCCCTTCTGAAAATTCAGAACTATCTTCTTTGGACGCACAAATAGATTTGGTAAGTCCTCAGTGAGAAGTTTCGTCAAAAACCTGCGCAAGTGTTTGGATAAGGATTTCCATAAGAAACAGTTGGATCTGAACAAATGTTGCAGAAACCAGAGCTATAAATTAAGATACACAGAGAGGAGAACAAGGTGCAGGTAAGTTTGCAAACACAGTATTTCAGGCAAAAGAATACAGCAAACCAAGAATACATCACAAAAATTGAAAATAAAAATAGGCAGGTTAATCGATACACAGTATGGATTGCTGAAGTGAGTAGCGACATAAGGAGTTTATTTTACTGGAAGCAACTTCAAACAATTCAACTTTTGAAGAACTGCCATGAAACAGCAATCTAAATGAGTCCTACAGGCATTAATATCCTATCCACAACCTTAACATTAAAATAATTTTGCTAATAAGCAGACAGAGAAGATTGAATAGAGAATGAAACATATCTAACTAAAGAATGGCAACATAAGTAAGATGAATTCAGTGCAATCAATCTTATCTCAGTAGATTGGCTTTAGGATATCGTTTATTAATTACAGGAGTTAAGGTTTGGTAAATAAAGTGCAGGAATAATATACTTCTTCCGTCCCAGTAGAATTGTCCCACTTACCAAATCGGGCATCCCAACCAAATTGACTCATTTCTAAAAATGACAACTTTTTCACACTCAACAATAAAATATAAATTTGACTTACACTCACAGTCCTTAATTCCTGTGCCGAAAAGAAGGGGGCCATTTATATTGGGACGGAGGGAGTACAATTTAGAAGTGCAGGAATAATATACAATTTAGAAAATCTGATTTTTGGGATACATTGAATTTCTTCGATCTTATATCTAATCCAGATGTAGGACAACTAATAAGAACAGAGACCTTTGTTGCCCTTCCAGTCAAGAACTGGACTTCTTTTCCTGTAGAAGGAGCAGCAATGGTGAATCAAGGGAATACACACCAAAACATGTTTCATAGTTTAGGGTGCTCCCATTTTAATTGCTCAGTAACAGGATGGGGCCGTTCAGTACCTAAATAAATGGGCACTCAAATAAGAAGGAACCACTTGTCAGGTTATTGCTCACTTATAAGTTATCTCTAATTTTTCTTTGTCATGGTTCAATATTATATTATCTCATCCCAAAGATATCAAGTTTGGATATTTGTACCTAGTCAAATTTACCATGACATATTAAAAATATATAAGGGAGAGAATGGCTGATAGAGTCAGTTGAGAAGAATAGTCTAGAAGGAATCTAATTAGTTAGGAGTTGTTAGGAGAGTCTTATAAATAAGAAGCAGCAGTAGTTGTGAGAGTTATCTTCTACATTCGAAGAGTTAGGCAGCTTCTAGCTGAGGGCCTCGAAAGAGGATTAGGGCCTCTTCGGAGGATTGTATCGAGTCATTTTGTCATTCTAATAAACGATCCATCTTTCGGTTCTATCAATGGCAAAGTCAAAAAATGAAAGGCTTAAGGCAGATGGATATCTAGAATCTATTCTATGTATAAACCAAAAATTCAATTTTCCTCCAACCTTTCGATCTTCCACATTTTGATTCTTAAGAAAATCTTAATCTTTTTTAGAATGAATTCTTTGAGAATTGGACAGTAAGATTATGGGAGATGATAGAATTTTGATTCAGTAGTTGACGTTAGGAAAAAAAAGAAAGAAGAAAGGTAGTCTGATTATTTAGCACATTTGACAGGCAGTTAAAGACACATAAGAAACTTAAGCAAACAAAAGGCAACAGACAATAATAATGAAATGGTTTAGTTGCCTTCACATAATCTAAGAGAAAATAATTCAACCATTAATTGAAAAGTTAAGAAAGATACAAAAGCACAGAAATAAGAAAATAGGCAAATGGCATCCTTAAGAAAATAAATATGAAAAAGGACAATATTCGAGAAAAGCTAGAAGAAAACCACTTACATTGAGAGGACAGGTATTGCTGAATATTTTCCATGAGCACCAACAAATAAAACAACATGAGATACAAAAGTTAGAAGGGTCCTGATTAATAAAAACCAAATAGTTTCAGTTGCAAGAATTATGCAAAAACATTATGTTATAAGAGCTTAAACTAAATGAGATCAAACTCACTTCTGCAGATAAGCTTCATTCAAGATCCAGGCAGGAAGCAAGAAACTTGGGTTTCAGTACAATCACATCCTAATTCCATTACTTAGAAACTATATGTTTTTATATCTTTATCCCATGTTAATCAATGACTTTATAATCTGACAGAATGAAATTGTATCATCCTAAGCATGGCATAATTTTGAAAACAAGTCACCCTAGCCTCGAATCTAAGAACTGTATCTTTATCATTTCGGCAAACTAAAGTTCACACAGCCAGTTGCAGTGCCAGCAGTTATGAGTGAGAATCTCGCATAAATCACAAAGCAAAAAGGATCTCTCCAAATTGCTTATTAAGCTTTTTCGAGTGATTCCTCAGATCTCTCCATCACACATCATTGATCTTTTTCATGAAGTCCAGTTTTCATTAGAGTGAACTACTAATATATGATGCTCTAACCACATGCATTTTTTAAAGGAAGACAGTGCAGAAACTGAAATAACCTACCCATTAGATTAAACAAGCGAAATGGTGATAACTCAAACTTTATCTTTGGAAGAGAAACAAAGGCCCAAGAAACAGCTCCCACCCACGGCTCTGTTGGTATAAGTCGCAGTTTAACCCATAATTCCCCATCAATGTCAAAATCTCGAACGCCCACAGGCACAGAGACAGGCACGACGCCAAAATTAAGTGACAAAAGTAGAAGCATGCGTGCACCACCAGTGTAGCGAAGGCCTATCTGGTACCTTTTTACAAGGAAAAAAAATTATCACTAATTTCAACACACAGAATTACCATTTATATACATCATGTTCTGGATATACTTTGCTGATAAATAAATGTAATAAAATTTAAACAAGTTTCTGTTACTCATTAGAGTTGAGGGAGATGTCAAGCATGCAAGATCCAACCAATACTGGAACAGAATTCAAGAGTTGTCCTGAATTATTCTGATACCATACATCATAAATTTACTAACAAGCAGGACAATCAATCTAAGAAAGATTCACAATTTGGTTCTTCTAATAGTTTACACCAGCTGCAGGTTCGTTTTGCATGGATTGGGTTATAATAGATATGAACTTGATTAGTCAAAGTTGATCTACTACCTGGTTTTCAAATCCCTTAAAGATCAAAGGAAGAAACAAATTAATCTTTCATAAAACCGCTCAAATTCTCTTAAGTTCAAACTAGCACCTGATATAGTAATTACCATATTAATTTTTGTTCAAGTATCTTCATCCCCTATTCCCATGTTTTAATCTTGGTTGTTGACTTGTTGCATAACAAGAAGTCTAGAAGACAATAAATATTTACATTCGTCCATTTTCAATCACTTACTGACGCATAATCTAGGACTATCAATCGAATGTGAAAATGTTTTCATAAGAGTGAATTAAATCATATCACAAGGCGAAAAACTCACTGCAAGTCGTTAGAGCGACGAGAAGTTCTGCGCTCAACGCTTCTAACAGACAACGGTTCATCCCCCAATGAGAACTGCTTGATCTCCACCCTCTGCACATAATCCGGTTTCTTTAGATTGTCAATCACGGGCTGCAGCAACCCAATGATCCAATTCTCAAGCCCACCCCTGTACACCTTCCACAACTTCCCCAACACCATATTCACCCACTCCACGGATTCTTTCCTCTGCAAATCCTTCTCAAGAAACAACGACAGCCCCGTCGGAACCTTTTGCCGACTCCCCCGTTTACTGTCACTGCTCGTTGCATACGCCTTTCTCCAAGTCCAGACCTTATCAAACACAACACCCACAAAAAAGAAGAAAGCAAAAAGGCCGAAAACACTGCGATTTAACGGCGGAGATGGAATGGGATGGATGACCCCAAGCTGACTCCTCAGCTTATTTACAATAGGGTCCTCGCCGAAACTGTTGCTGTAATAGTTACTAGCATTAATACTTGAATCCGATGAGGAAGGATAACTAAACTCTTCATCGGCAAACCGTTTCAAGACTATGTTTCTGGCGCCTCTTCCGGGGGTGCCGCCGAAATGGTGTCCCGGGTTTCCCCCATTGATGCAGGCTTGCGCTTGAACAGCAGCCCATCTTACATTTTTTGCGATTGCCCCTCTCTTTCGGCGGCGCAATCGGGAACTGCGAGAATCTGAAGAGCAGGGGCATAAACTAAGAAGAGGCAATTGGGGCAAATATAGGGTTTTTCTCTGTGATAAATCACAGCAAAAAGTTGAAGTATTGGAAGCCGAATGCAAAACCATTAAATTTCCGGTGGCCAGTATGGCAAACAAGCATCCGAATCACAGGAAAACATGAATGAATGAAGCAGAATCAGCAAGCAGGTATATTTAATACTATGGAGCTAGATTGCTGTTTTTTATTGGATGTATGAGTGGAAAATTCCTGAACAACAACACGAGTCAGAGTCGTAAAAGGCGTTGGCGCTTGGTGGTGATGAAGAAGACGACAAGATTGGGTACGTTTTAAATAAAATTCCAATCTGTAGTTCACGAATTGTAGTGGAGTTGTGATTTGGGGATGAGAATACGGTCAATTTGAAGGACCGCGCAGATAAATTGGGCACACACCAAATGAGAAATGCACACACACGCATGCATATACATTATACATACGACTCTTCTCTCTCACACACACACGCCACAGACGAACAAGCAAGTTCAAAATTGAAAAACATCAGCGAAATAGCCCTCCATTTTTCCATTCAATTATATACATCTACAATTGTAAATATATTTTAAATATACAATATATATATATATATATTAATAAATAAAAATAAAAATTATATAAATTTTAATAATTATTTTTTTAAAATATGAAAATTGGCTGTCCTAGATGCCCATCCGCCAATTGCGATTCGAAGGCTTTGGTTTGATTAGAAGATTTTTATATTGATTATATTTTTACACGAAATTAAAACGGTTAGTAATCATAGTGAAATAATTTAATAATGTTTTATTAGTAATGAAGAAGAAGAATTAGTAAAATGAATATGGAAAATGAGTTTTGGGTTAGGCAGACGCATGAGGCTAGCTAGGCTTTGAATATATTTCCCAGTCAATTAGGCACGTTGGATTAAGTACTAACCAATACCATCACGTGGGTCGGAGCTTTCGCCTAATCCTATTAATTAGAAATACTATATTTTTAACTATTCTTTTCTGAGTTGACATTATTTTTGTGAGATAATAGATTAGATTTTGAAAGAAATTTCATTTTATATTTAAAGAATTTCGTTCGAAACTCGTATTTTGATCGAAATATACTTTTATACAGCGCATTCTCGTAAGAATACAAAAAGATGTTTTTAAGATTAACAAATGATATACTTTATAAATGCATTAATTATTATATTTAAAAACATCATTTTATTTTCGACTGAAATGACCTTTATGATTGGATTCTATTTGCACAAACAATAATTATGTACAAAATGAGGAGTTGTCTCATTGTATTGCACATCTTTTTGCCAATATTTTTACTTATGAAGTTTTTATCATAATACTGTTTATAATTTATTTCTTCAATTAATTAGTAAAGGAAATGTATGTTGGGACAATGTTTTTTACGGTTATAAGTTCAAATATATTATAAATTATTGTGATGTTCTCAAATATACAACAAATTAATTATATTATTAAAATATATGTAAGACTTTCAATTTTATTTCGAATTTATGATGTAAATAAAATTTGGTGACCAATATTTATGAAAATTATAATAATTTGTAAAATATATTTACATGTTTAAATGTAATTTCATTATTTTATAAATGTTTAAAGACATTGAATAAACAACAACTTTTTTGTATTAATGATTGTATTTTTGTATTTCAAAATTGTAGCTTTAGAGATTTAATTTAATTGGGGTTTATGTACCGCCCTCCTTTGGTTTATATGAAAAGTTAAGTTTTTTTGTAATTGATTTATTTATATCAAAACCATGACATGGTGCTAAATGAGACAATACAAAATGAATGATTGAGTCAAATATGGATTCAACTACAAATAATTATTTTTGTGCACACTCCACCAACTTAAAGAAAAAAACGTGCATAAACATGTAATTTTAGCAAAGTAAAAGCGCTAGGCACGATGTGTTTTTTTAAAACTACTCAATTATTTAATAAAATATTTATTTATATTTTTCATTACACAATTTACAACCCAATATTATTTACCTCTTCCACTAGTAACCCAATTCAACCTAACTTTTGAACTAAAATTTTAATTTCATCTTTCAATCTAATATAAAAATTAGAAATATTTTATATCTGTAATAAAATAAATAAAGAAAATTACAATAATTTATAAAAAAATAAAAATCAAATTGACAAACCACTAATACAATATAGTTAGAAATAATTTTTGTAGTATGTTAAACCATATTTTCATTAGCTATATTCAATATTTTTTAAGTTTGATATGTATTTTTAATATTTATTTAAAATATATAAAACTTAAGTTGTATAGATTTCAAATATACATTTTGTTTTTATATAATTTTATACAATTTTTAATTAATATAGTTTGTTATGACCCAAAAATGAGCAGACCCATTTCCGAGTCCATCAAAGAAGAAATCCCAAGAAAGAGACATCAAAACAAAGAAAGCCCAAGCTATTCGAGCAACCATGATTCGTCTGAACCATTCATAGGCTGAACCCGTCCCTGCCCGAATTACTTGACAACTGAACCGCTCCTGGTCCGAACCAATTCTAAACCAAAGAAAGTCGTTCAGACGAGTCATCTAAACAGGCTGTTGAAGAATGCCGAGAAGAGACACAACTCAACGAACGCGATCGTTCGAACCACCGGTTCAGCTGAAGAGTTGCACATTTTCGCTTAAAGACATCTCTTTGTTTTGACCCCTATAAATACAGTCTCATTTATTGCAACAAAACACATTGAATACAACAATAAATACACAAGCAATCGAGTTCTATCTGCAAACAAGTATTGTTTATTACTTTTATTTATTTTTAAAATACAAGTTTCTATATTTTATCAAGTACTCTTGTAAAAAATCAGCCTCGACAAATTTGAGCATTAACAATTGGCGCTAGAAGAAGGGCTTACTAAGAAAGAAAGGTAAAATATTGAGAACAACAACAACAACGAGAACAATAACAATAGCCAGCCTATCGGACATGGGATTTTCCGAAGTCAAGCAGAGTTTGAAGCCGAACTCAAAAGGCGAGAAGAAGAATTATGAAACCTAGGAAGAAAACTGCAGGGTTACCCAAGAGGCCAAAGCTCTTCGGCGGCAACTGGCCTTAACTCATATCGAAGGTTAGGACGAGACCCAATCTAGGAGCAGAACCCCACTGCTCGAATCATATGAGGAGGAGATCTCCCCATCCGAACTGAACCCAGTAGCAGTTGGACCTCAACCGATGCAAGTGGATCAGGAGAAAATATCCTATTGCTCGAGAAATAGCTCGAGCAAATACAGAAGTTTATGTCCTTAATCCTGAGGGCTCCAACTCCACCGAAGACCGTACCACTGGAAAGCTAAGCCGAATCTCCCTTCACTCGAAGGATATTGTCCATACAGTTACCATCTCGGTTCACCATGCTAAAAATAAAGGCATATGATAGGAAGACGAACCCTGACGAGTTTGTCACCCTCTACAAAATGAAGATGCAGACTGCAGTGATTCCCGATCACCAACGGGAAGACTGCATGTGTAAGAGTTTTGGGGCATGCATGGACGAACCAGCCATGCAATGGTTAATGCATCTCCCTCCGAAATATGTTTCTTCGTTCTTTGAGCTGCATGAGTCATTCATCCAGCATTTCTCGAGTAGCCAAAGAGCGCCAAGAAGATCGGACGAACTCTACTCAATCGTCCAAAAAAAAATGAATCTCTTCAGGACTTTCTGAAGTGATTCAATTCAGTTAAGGTAACTATCCCAAATTGCCTCGAAGAAACAACAATTTCAGCATTCAAAAAGGGCCTAAGAAGAAATTCCACTCTCTTCTATAAATTGGTCAAGTACCCCTGCTCAACCATGGTTGAAGTACTGGCTCGGGCCGAAGCTCAAATTCGACAAGAGGTCGAAGAGGAGAACTTCGATCAAAGGAACAAGAATAAGCCCCCATCAAACCACTCAGAGAAGAGAAGTGAGACACAGGCCAACACCCGTACCAACCATATCCTGCCCGAGACGAGCCTTCAAAGAAGGGAATGAAGGAGGTATCAAATACACCTCGAGAAGAGCCGAATATGCCTCTCCGAACTGCAATCTGGGAGATGCATAAAATAAGTAACAAGGTCCACTGGCCGAAGAAAATGTTCACAAGACCAGAACACAGAGATATGTCCCTATACTGCAAATTCCACCAAGATCACGGTCACCGAACTGATGACTGTCGAGACTTGAAGAGAGAAGTCGATCGACTTCTAGCCGATGGACTACTTACCTGCCCGAAGCTTGCCAAAAAGGAAAGGTTTGGACAAGGAATAGGAAAAATGGCTGAGAGGCTCCAAAGAACTGAAACCCGGCCACAGGAGCAAATAAGCAGCCTCTACCTAAGGAGCTACGGTAGCTGGAAATTGAAAAAGTTATCAACGTCCTCATTGGGGGCTCCTCAATGACTAGATCATCCTGAAATGTAGCAAAAAGACACCACCGAGAGATGAGAAACCAATCGGTCCACCAAATCGAAACATCTCTATTCGAAATCTACTTCGGGGCAAAGGACGAAAACGAATCTTGGCATCCGCATGATGACGCCATCGTCATCACTCTGATGATTGCGAATTGCCAAGTTAAAAGAATCTTTGTTGACACTGGCGCTTCGTCCAATGTTATATCCTCAAAACTCTTTGAGGAATGGGAATTTTCGAATGAGGAATAACAGACAATCTAATCACCCTAGTTAGATTCAGCGGGGAAAAATTAAACTCCCTCGGAGAGATTACACTACTGGTTTTTGCCGAAGGAATGAACTTACTGACCTGGTTCCAAGTGGTCGACGCCCCTTCAGCCTATAATGTTCTAATCGGACGGCCATGGATTCATGCTATGAAGGTTGTACCATCCTCATATCACCAAATGATTAAATTTCCAACTCCTTGGGGAGTTCGAACCATAAAGGGTGATCAGCTTACCTCACGAAGATGTTACAAGATGACCCTTAGAACAGTCCACGTGATGGAAACTGAAGTTGTCAAAGGTAGTTCGGAAATTCAAATTGACAACAAAGATCCATCTCGGACAACCTATGTGGGGGAAAATTATCCGAAGAGCAAAAGCATGAAATGGGGGAGCTCCTCACTCGGAATAAGAAAAACATCGCATTATCTCATGTTAACATGCCCGGGATCGATCCCTTGATCATCTCACATCGACTTCATGTCAATCCGAAATACAGGCCAATAAAACAAAAAAGAAGAAGTTTTTCCCCCGAACGCAATGAGGCTATCACCGAAGAAGTAAAGAATCTCCTCAAAGTGGGATTTATCCAAGAAGTAAAGTACTCCGAATGGCTTGCGAATGTGGTCATAGTCAAAAAGAAAAATGGAAAAAATAGACTTTGTGTGGACTACACGGACCTAAACAAAGCTTGTCCGAAAGACTCGTTCCCCCTACCACACATCGATCGACTCGTCGATGCAATGATAGGATTCAGGATAAGGAGTTTTATGGACGTCTTCTCCGGATACAATCAAATCAAAATGTATCTGCCAGACGAAGGTTAAATGGCTTTTATTACCAACCAGGGCATCTATTGCTACAAATTAATGTCGTTCGGCCTGAAAAATGCCAGTTCGACTTATCAAAAGTTAATGAACAACATGTTTGAACACTGATAAGTTCATATTTATACTCACTTATCCATATTTTTCTCCATTGTTTTAGGTTAATTGGTATATGTTTTTAGTTATTTCTGTGCATGAGTCTATTTTAGAGGATGCTATGCTCTCTATGGTGAGTTTTGCAGGCATTTAAGGCTAAAAAGAGGTCAAATGATAAAAAGAGCCGAGTTACACAGAGTTGCCGCTTCGATTGAAACACGGGAAGTCGATCAAGTTGGAAGACGACCCAAAAACCTTAAGCATTACCTTTGTGTCGATCGACGTGGTGCATGTCGATCGACACAGGGGTCGGATGTCGATCGAAGGCAAGAAAGGAAGAAAGGCTCGACATGCATGTAGGCATGTCGATCGACAGGCTCCTTGTCGATCGACATGGAGGACAAGAAAGGGTGGATCGAGATGTTGCATGTGTGTCGATCGACAAGCTCCCTGTCGATCAACACAGAAGCCCGAAAGGAGATCTTGGCCTGTTTTGGCAATTTTTGATATTTTAGCTCAATACCTAGATTAGATATTTTGGCTCCTCTATAAATACTCTACTCATTAGTGCACAAAAATTGTTCTTTAATTTACTTAGCATATTCAGCATTGGAGTTTTTAGATACTTGCAAGGTTCCTATTTCTCTTGTAAGGTAATTTAAGGTATTTTAATAATATGTTTGCTTTTATTCGAGTCATGATTTGTGGCTAGAAACTCTATCAGGTTCTAAGGCTTTTGATATTCTTTTCTGATGCATGTTTGAATGAAAACAAATCTTAAGCATGGTTTAATTTCCTGAACTTAATCAATTGAATCTAGATTTAAAGAAGGATCGAGAGATGAATTTGGATTTAGGTTTATAGTTATTAATCGAAAGACCAAGAGGAGAATATTAATAATAGGAAGAGGAAATTAATTATACTTGTTTTCTGTCTCAAAAGGAAGAATCATGTGTAGGATTTAATTAGATAACTATTGAAATTGGTTAAATTTGTGTTCTAGAGACCGAGAGGAGATAGTCACAGTTTAATAATCTAGGGTCTTAATTGTGTGACCAAGGAATTTAATCCACATGAATCTTAATTTATCCCTATTATTGAGTTGATAATTTTGCATGCTGAAGTTTAGAATATCCGCCTTAGAATCTGTATCTTTATTTATTGTCTTTAAAACCTTTCAATTATTGCAATTGTCATCTTTAAATTCCAAAACAAAACCCCTTTTCTAAATTCATCAAACTTCTATGGTCTGGAAACTATAGCTGGTACTCTTGATATCTCGTTGCACAGTCTCTGTGGGATCGACCACCTTAGGGTGCAAAAATTTATTTGCTCACTGTTTTCAACAGTTATCAAATTGGCGTTGTTGCCGGGGACTGTCAGATTTGTCTGGGGTGTGCATCACCCGACCCGAACCCGAAAAACTGACCCGAACCGACGATTTCGGGTCGGGTTGGGTCGGGTGGCGAGATCTCGGTTCGGGTTTCGGGTGGAATTTTTCACCCGATTCATTTTCGGGTCGGGTGGCGGGTTTGCAGCTTCAGGTTCGGGTGCCACCCGACCCGACCGACTTTATTTAATATATATATAATATATTTAATAATATATAATATTTAATATTATAAGTAATAATATAATACTCCTAAATCCCTAAATTCCTTTCTGCCCTAGCGATGAGCCTCCTGCTGCTGCCCGCCTCCCTCCCACACACCAACACCACCGTCCGCCCCTAGCACCCACCGCGCCGCTCTCGCTGCCACCCACCGCCGTCCTCGCCTCCCTGCCGCCGTGCCCCTACTGGCTTGCTGTCGTCATCTTCGCCTCCCTCCCGTCCTTGCTACTGCTGCTGCCTCCCGTACACCAACACCACCGTCCACCCCCAACACCCACCGGCACCGCTGCTTTCGCTGACACCCACCGCCTTCCTCGCCTCCCTCCGGCGTGCCGCTGCTGCACTTGTGTTTGATTTGTGTTTGAGTCCCTCCCTCCCTTCCTGCCACGGCATTGCCTCAAATATGTGAAAAATAGGAAAAAAAAGATAAAAATGGGTGAAAACCGACCGACCCGACCCGAATTTCGGATCGGGTGACGGGTCGGGTGAAGCAAAGAATCGGGCGGGTTTCGGGTGAGGGAGCTCGGGTTTCGGGTGGGGGTCGGGTGACGATTTTCGGGTCGGATTTGGTCCGACCCGACCCGATGCACACCCCTAGATTTGTCTAGATATTAGTTTGTTTTTAGTTCTGATGGATTGAGGTTGTATTTTGTTTGAGTTTTTATTTTATTTTTGTGTGTATTCTGGTTTTTGTTGTTTTAATTTCATGTTTTTGTGTTTGCGTGTGTTTTAGGGTTTTATCTCTATTTCGATTGACACAGTCTGTGTCGATCAACACAGCTGTAAAAGACCTGCGTGTTGATCGACATGCCCCCTGTCGATGGACACAAAGGCTAATTTTCTACTGTTCTTTTCTCAGGTTGGATGAACACGCGAGCTCGGGGCAAACCACTCGAAATCTTCGACCCTGAATTG
>JAPKLW010000376.1:439521-538868 GCA_026898455.1 Plectranthus barbatus | reverse complement strand
AAAAACAAGGCACAAACACTCCACCACCCCAAAGAACCGAAGATGACTTCTCAGACATGCCACCATTAGAGGAGCCAAATACACAAATAACTCAACGGAGTGCCCTTCTTCTAGTCAAAGAAGTCAACCACATGAAGTACATCATCAAGCAACTCATGGACGAAAGAGAGGCTGATAAGCTCGAGGCTGCAAGGAGTGAAAGAGAAAGAAGTCGCCAAGAGGACCTTGATGATGAGGATCCAAATGCCATGGCGAGGAAGTACAGACCACAACCCGGGAATGAGGGATTCGTTATTGGTATCACTGCTAATAACTTTGAACTCAAGAACGACTTGATTAAAATTGTTCAACAGAACCAATATGGTGGCTGAGCAGTAGAGGATCCATACACGCATCTCAGAATGTTCTTGGAGGTGTGTGATACCATCAAGCAGAACGAAGTCAGCCAGGATGTGATCCATCTGCGCATGTTTCCCTTCTCACTTCGGGATCAGTCTCGGACATGGTTTACAACCTTGGATTGCAGCAACATCTGCACTTGGCAGATCTCCGAGCAGAGTTCCTCGCCGCATTCTTCCCTCCATCAGTGATCATTCAGAAAAGATGGAGATCCTGCAGTTCCACCAGAAGATGGACGAGTCTTTATTTGAGGCATGGAGCAGGTTCAATAAGCTTTTGAGGAGCTGCCCGGGACATAGAGTGGACACTGAGGAGCAGGCCCACAATTTCTACAAAGGGATGACCGAGAGAACCCAAGAGTCCGTTGATAATGCAGTCGGAGGTTCTCTGATAAGCTTATCACCAAAAAAGGCCCTCAAGCTGTTCAAGAAGATGGTCGTGCACACTCAAGAGTGGGCTAATCCGAGGAGACCACAAGTTCGAGCAGTGGAGAAGAAGGAAGATGATACCCTCAAGAAAGAAGTGGAAAAGCTCAAGGGGGAGATTGAAAAATTAACTTCTAGTGCTTGCGTTTCTGTTGCACAGGTTGATCCCATCGCCGACGTGAACTACATGAATCGAGGTGGATACCAAAATCAGTACCGACAAGGGGTATACCAACACTACTAACAAAGAGCTCATCCCGGATTTTCCTATGCTCAGCCAGAAGGTGCCGAACATCCTCCACCAGACTTCAATGTTCAAAATGGTGAAATTATGGAGAAGAAGAAGGAAAGCCTTGACGAGGTGCTCAAGAAGTTTATTAAAGCTTCCGACTACCGAGTGGGCAAAATCGAGCAAGAAGTAGTAAGAGTCAATACCAAGGTGGACAGGCTCGGGAAACATGTGCAAATCATCGAGATGCGGATCAGCCAGATTGCCACCTCACTTGGTGCACAACATCAACAAGGGAAGCTGCCAAGCACCACCGAAGTCAACCCAAAGAATCAGAAAGAATGCAAAGCCATAAAACTCAGATCTGGAACTAGGTATACAGGTCCGAGCATGCCCCAAAATGAGTTTTGGGGGGAAGAGGAAGAGCAGGTTGCTGAATCGCCCTCTGTTTCGATCGACAGGCCCCTTGTCGATCAACACAGAGGATAGGAGGAAAACGAGGTGTCGAGTGATGAGGAAATTTTGACCGGTAGGAATTCTGCAGGCATGTCGACCAACATGCCCCCTATCGGTCGACACAGAAGTCAAGTCGACACACCTGCATCTCGGGCGACATAGAAGCAGCCCTAGCTCAACAATTCAAGTTCCAAAGTTGCTCTGACACCTCCAATGCCCTTTCCTCAACACTTTGCCAAGCAAAAGGAGGATTCCAAGTTCTCTCGCTTTGTTGAGAACTTGAAGAAGGTGAGTATTAATTTGCCACTAATTGAAGCTTTGAGTGAAATTCTAGGTTACATGAAGTATATCCGGAAGCTGATGAGTGAGAAGAAGAACTTTATGGAGAACTCAACAGTCAAGATTCATAAGAAGTGCAGCATGATCCTACAGAAGAAACTTCCAGTCAAGAGAAGTGATCCAGGATGCTTCTCCATTCCAGTTGAGATCGGGGGGATCGCTTTTCCAAAGGTGTTGTGCGACACAGGATCAAGCATCAATC
Source organism: Plectranthus barbatus (assembly GCA_026898455.1). NCBI lineage: Eukaryota > Viridiplantae > Streptophyta > Magnoliopsida > Lamiales > Lamiaceae > Plectranthus > Plectranthus barbatus. The sequence continues at coordinate 536,818 of JAPKLW010000376.1, read as the reverse complement.
TGATGCCCTTTTCCATCTTCTAGCGCCTCAAGATTGGAGAGTTGAGGCCGACTACAATTACATTGCAAATGGCAGACCAATCTGTATCTCGCCCCAAAGGTATACTTGAAGATGTTCTCATTTGTGTGGGTCATCTAATTTTCCCTGCAGATTTTGTAGTCTTGGACATGAAGGAAGATGGCAGCACACCCCTCATCTTGGGAAGAGAATTCTTGGATACTTGTGTTGCTCTGATTGATTGCTGCGGTGGGGAGATCACTCTTCGAGCCAATGAGGAGAAGATTACTTTTAAGCTTGACAAAAGCCGACAATAATCCGAATGCTACAGAATCACCTCCATCGAAAACTATGAAGAAGAAGAGGAAAAAACTGAAGAAGAGAGCGAGGACCAAGCCGCTCAAGAATGGGAGCGAGGGAATGAGGTGGCAAAACTGTCAATTACACCATCTCATCCTGAGCTCACTGTTGTCATTCAAGATCGCTTGGTCTACATGGTGGATGCTCGAGGACGGCGAGTGCGCTCTAGCCCGCCTTGGTTTTGAGAAAACAAGGTACCGTCAAGCTACGACGTTAACTAAAGCACTTGTTGGGAGGTAACCCAACTTTTATATGCTTTCTTTTCAATTTCCGTTGTTTTTCTTTTCGATTTTCGTTTTGATTTTTGTTGGTGTGTTTAACTTTATTTTCATATTTCTGTTTTTCCTTTTTTTATATTATTTTTGAAAAAAAATCTGGGAGGATTTACCTCTGTTTCGATCGACATACCTGCTGTCGATCGACACAGAGGTACGCACGGAGTAGACTTTCGACTTAATGAAGGGCAAGTCGATAGGAAGGCTCTATGTTGATCGACAAGCCCCTTATCGATCGACACAGAGTGCAAGCTGCAGCAGTTCTTCGTCGCTATGAGTTGTTTCCTCTAGTGGATAGCAAGGCTCTATTTCCGATGACCGCCAGTTCTTAGAAGACTTTGAGGTGCCTACCTGGCTTCGAGGAACTGAAGAAGGAATGAAGATCATCTACCTGGGCGAGTGATCCAATTTACTACGGATGGTGATTTTCGCGGTGTTTGGCTATAGATCGTGACGAGTGTATACTTTATTACTTAGTGAATTACCAGATTAATTTTCGAAGAGTGGACGTAGGACTTAAGGATCCGAACCACTATAATATCTTGTCTCATTTATAGTTTTCGTTATTTTTCTCATTAACAGTTTTCAACTGAGTTTTGAAACCTTCAACACTTCTCTAAAGTGTTGAAGCGTATATCTGTAAACTGAACACTTAATCTTTCGGCTAACACAGTTTTTATAAATCCTAAACTGGAAAACTAACCCCCCTAGTTTTGAGTGCAAACCCTTAGTAAAATTCCCGCTGCACAATTATTCATACTCTGATCAGGGACCAACACCCTTTTATGCAACTTTTTTGTTCTTTTATTGCACCGAATTTTTTCAGTTTCAAAAATAAATTTGGCACGTTAATATTATTAATCAAAGGTTAAGATCAAGTCTTATTTCACATCTAAGAGGTGGTTTCCACCTTAATGCACCCTCAACATCATTATACAAATAATTATCTAGATTTGATTGTTAATCAAAAAGATTGTCAGAAACTGTCCTTTAAGACACTAGTATTGTTGGGAAATCTGTCTAAGGTTTCCTTTCCCAGTTGCTTACTTGTTTAGATTATAGTTTTGGTGGATCAAATCCTAAGTCCTACCAGCGTCAGTTGTCTCTACATAGCTCTAGTCTCAAATGTAAAGTCCTGTTTAGGTCTTTTGAGTTGTAAGTCGCTGCTGATCAAGACTCATGCTGACACTGTTCACCAACATGAGAAGAGCTTACCACTGGCTACTGTTCATCAGCAGGCGGCTGACAAAGACTCGCGCTGACACTGTTCACCAGCGGTGAGAAGTGCTTATGACTGGCTACTGTTCACCAGTTGGGAAGGGTTTCATCAGCAGGCGGCTGACAAACCTTACCAGGAGAATACGTGTTCCTACTTACACTATTCACCAGCGGTGATTTCACCAGTCATGGGAGATTCCGAGAAGAGTTAACATCTAGAGATTTGGTAGACTTTGATGATGCCAGGGCAAGTCACCAGCAGAGACTGCCAGCACAAGATCACCAGTATGATCTACCAGTCAGATGTTACCAGCAGAATTCCAGATTCTCTCTCCCAGCGCCGTAGAGACAAGAAGAAGATTCTCTGAGGAATCGACTGACAGAGGATGACTTTAAGGAAGGATAACTTAAAGTCTATCAGTCACAAGACGCCAGTCTTATTCCTCGGACTGACAGAGAGAGCCGTTCTGACACAAAGAGATCTGTGTCAGATAAAGCGGTCTTAGGTATGGCCTTTCTCCGGAAAAGCATACCTGCCGCCGTCAGAAGGACATCCGAGGTCTGACACCTTTCCGGATGCGTCCAAACGGCTAGAAAGTTTGAATCGGTTCCTGCGGCTATAAATACGTCGCAACTACCAACATTCAAAGCTCTCTCTCTCTCTCTCTCTCGCTTGTTCGGTTGACACATTGAATATTCAGATATCTCTGCTCAACCACCGAAAGAACTGAAGTTATTGCAAGAGCGCATAAAGTTCTTTCGAGGCCATTCCTAAGGCTTTCCGTGTGTTGATTTATCAAACACGAGACTTCAAGCTTTACACTTGTAAGTTTAGAGATCTCATTTGGTGTTCTTTCTCTTCGAGGAAGTTCACAGCAGCTCCTGTGCATTCTAGCACTTGAGTTATTACGGGCATTCTGCCGTAGAGAGGATTTACGTTCTTGGGAGAACTAAACACCCAAATCGCTGTGGAGGTTGAAGTGACGTGCTCGCACTCCATCAGCAGAAGAGAGCTGAAGAGGAAACCAGGACCGGGAGCGGTTGATCTAGTGAACTGGTGGACAAGGCATTCACCAGCTAGAGATAGATCGTAGGCAACCTGTAACCGATTGCTCATAGTGAAATTTCCAGTGCTTCGACTGGAGAGTGGACGTAGATCGATTGATCGAACCACTATAAATCCTTTTGTCATTTATCAGTTTTCTGCATTACAGTCTGATTTAAAACCCAGCACTCACGTGCTGGTGTATGTTCTGAAACTGATATAACTGTGCAAACTTGGCTAAATATTCTAAGTATTAATTCACCAGCTGACCAGTTGTCAGCTGCGTACTTAGTAACCAGCACCAGCTGCCAGTTGTCAGCTGTGAGTCAGTAGCGTGCAAAGAAATCAATTAACTTTATATTATTTCCGCTGCGTATCGTAACGTTTAAACTCTGAAAAACCGGGACCAACAAGTATTGCACCCCACACGATGTGTAGGAACTTAATATATGTGATGTGATTAACCGGTCAAGTAATACAAATTCGATAGATTCAAATAAACAACATATCACGTGCTACATATTATTAATTTTCTGAAAATTATATTTAATACTTTTCATCTAAATTCTCTCGATTTTTAATATTGTGTATAGTTTCTCTCTAATGATATTATTAGTTGGTTATTTTCAATTGATTAATTAAATTATTCATTAATTAATCTACTTGCATTATGCATATACAAAATATATGTATTTTAAATATTTTTTCGTATAATTATGAATTATTTTTAAAATTCAATATGATACGTATATTTTTTTTCCTGAAAATGGATTATAATTCTCATTAAATATAATTAAGGAAATTCAATCTAATTGGATCATTCATATTTTCCTAAATAATATAGATTAATTATATGATTTAATTTTTGTACTCCTAGTTTCTTTATAATCTAGGATTATAAGGAAATAAGTATCATAATTCTTAATATTTCAATTTACAAAAGTTATAAGTATCCGTTTATAAACTTTTTAATGAACTCAATTGGAAAATAATTAATATTACCCTACCCTTAAAATTTGGGATTATTATTATAACTATTTTATATAAAATAATAAACAAAGCATTTATCTATATAAATATATAGTAATTCTCACATATGTTATAAGGGAAATAACAATTAAGGAAAAATGAATCTAACTGATTTATGCATATTTCAAAGGTTATAGGGGAAAATACCTTAGACTATTGATGTTTTTAGAAAAATACCTCAATCTATTTTTATAAGTTAAAAATATTCTAATATTTAACTTTATTTATGAATTATACCCTGATCTATTGATATTTTGGGAAAATACCTCAATGTATTATTATTAGTTAAAAATACCATAGTCTTTAATTTTGTTTATGAATTATACCAAAACGAGAAATATTATTGGCTCGCACAAAGATGACAGTCTAAATTACTATCATCGTCCGTGTTAAATTTAATATACTAAACAATCAATATTTGTTATATATATATTTTAAATGCATTTATCTTCAGAAAAGTATTTAAAACTCCATATTCTGCTCTCTCTTTTTTCTTTCGATTGTTTGAATTCCTATTTTTTTTTCTCTCAATGCGTGTTTTGACGTGTGATCTTGTATCGAAATATATGCACCTTCGTTTGGATTGGATGTTATACCAATCAAAGGAAACAAAAATTAGTAGAACATGAAGTTTAAATACTTTTTAGAATATATAGCAAATATTGATTGTTTAATATATTAAATTTAACACGGACGAAGATAGTTGTTTTGACTGTGAGCCAATAATATTTCTCGTTTTGGTATAATTCGTAAACAAAACTAAAGATTGAGGTATTTTTAACTAATAATAATACATTGGGGTATTTTTCTAAAATATCAATAGATCAGGGTATAATTCATAAATAAAAGTAAAGATTAGGGTATTTTTAACTTATGTAAATAGATTGAGATATTCTTCCGAAAACGTGAATAGTTTAGGGTATTTTTACATATATATATATATATATATATATATATATATATATATATATCTTGGAATAAAAGTAGTAAATTTGTAATATCGAATTTGATACATATTGACATATTCTTGAAAATTTATTATACTTCTCATGAATATTATAAGAAAATAATAATTCCGGAAAAATTAATTTAATTAATTTATGCATGTACAAAATATGTATGTTTTAAAAAAAATAATTAAAGTATAACTACGACGTATTTTAAATTCAGTTGATACATCTTTCCATTTTCTTGAAAACGGATTATGATTCCTACAAATATTTTAGGATCAATCACATTAATTATGCATATTCCCTTAAAAATATAGATTAATTTGTGCAACCCTAGTTTCTTTATAATATGGGATAATTTAATTTTAAAATATTCACCGACTTCAAATTTTATTGTTTATTTACAATACTAATATAATATTCATAGTTTTTAATTAAATAATTATACTAACTTATTTTAAAAAAATGATGAAATGCACCATTGGAACTCAACTTGTACTATCATACTCAATTACAAAATGCAATTTCCTGAATAAAATTATCTAGTGGGATCAAATAATCAAGATCGAAACATTAATTGTGATAAATTGTAACTTAATCGGCAATAAAAATACATGGTCGAGGTTGCCGACTTTGAAGCACAAGTTTGAGTTCGAATAATTGAAAAATACTCACTCTCTCATCTAAACAATGCACTCTATCTAACAAAATTGCATGATTGAAACCCAATCGTATACTGTAATGAAGATCGACAATAATACGATGCAAAAAAATTTTAATATCATAAAGAGTAAAATCAACATATGATTTAAACTATATTATTAGATCGGTCATATTTACTTGTTGCATATTCAATAAAGATAGAAACAAAATTAGTGCTTATTATATTTAAAATACTTCCCAAAATCAATAATTTTATAGTTCTCATAAAATCTTGTATGTATATTATTACATAATTTTGGATGAATGAAGTGCAAAGTTTGATGAGGTATAAATCTGTAATATCCCGTATTTAATTAAGCGAGTTTATGCTTAATTGATCAAATAAAAAACATATTTATTTTTCGCAAATTATTTATTATTTGTTTTCTAAGACGAAATTAAACGCCCGTTGAGACACGAGGGTCAAAATAATTCTTATAATATACTAATGGGATCGTTTCGAGAAAACATAAGTAACCGTAAAGTCACAAATTTTAAAAGAAGGACGAGTGCAACGAATGATTAATTGGAATATTATTAATCGCGTTTAAATTCACAACTTGCACTCAGGAAGTTCATTTCTTAAACCGAGCTAGGGAAAGCTTGGAAATAAAATAAGGAGGAATACAAAATGAGCGGTATAATTTTATGAGTCCCGAGTGATGTTTAATTAATTATTGAATTTTGAGAAATTGGACGAAATTTATATCTCCAGGAATTGGGAAAATTATATGAATGAGACGGACTTGTTAAATGGAGCATTTTCATATAATTATTTATTTATTTTGAATTCAAAAAATCAAAATAATGGAGGAATTTATACACGAATTGAGGTGGGAAAAAGGTTTCTTCGTATTGAAGAATGTCGACACGTACATGAGGTGTTGGTTTGATTTAATTGGGTCATGGGACGGTGGAAAATCTGAGGCGGTGTGGATTTTTTTATGAATAATCAAAACAATAATTTTATGTGTTAATTTTCATTTCACTCTCCAAAACAACACACACCACCACCCGTCGCACACCTCCACCGCCAGCCTTCCTGTTCGCCTGATTTTCGGTCGCCACAGGCGACGCCACCACCACCGTTCGAAAGTTTGTCTTGCGAGGATTTCGAGAAGCACAAGTACGAACCGTGTCGTGAAGTATCGAAGGAGATACAAGCCGAGAAAGGTAAGCCGCTCGAATTATCGTAAAATTTGCGTCGGCATGAGTTACGACATTTGAGCCGATGAAATTATGTTTGGTTGATATATTTATGTTTACGATATAGGGATCATTTGGGTACAAATAGACTAGAGTTTGGACGCTGGAAACGTAGGAAAAACTGTCGTCGTTCACTCCTCTGGTGAGCTTCAAATTTCGAACTTTTCCGACCAATTTTCATGCATTTTAAGGTGTTTAAAGCATCTCCTCGTATTCCTTAATATTATAGGAGCATGCTAGGTTGAATATCTTGTGTTGGTTGTGCTTGAGTCGCGAGAAAACGTGAGTTGCAGGTCGCGGCTGTCGACCACGTCGAGAAGATGACGTGTGTCGATCGACACAACATATGTCGATCAACACACATGCATCGGTCGACGTGGGATCTGTCAGTCGACACCCGCGTGTCGGTCGACATGCGCGCGTGTCGACCGATGCGAGCGACGAGTCGTAGGGCGTGTGTCGATCGGAAGTGTATCGATCGACATGAGTTGTATCGACCGACACAGAGGCATGTCGGTCGACACAGCTGTTCTGAGAGAGAGAAAATGTTTTCCGAGGTCCGATTTGATCCATTTCGAGTCGTTTTCGATTTATAAGTTTAATATATGACTTGAGAAACATGTAATGAGTATGAATAGGTGTTGATTTATGAAATCAAACATTGGAATTTGAGTTGTTCGTTTTGAACTTGGAATTTGAGTTGTTCGTTTTGAACTTGGAATTTGAAGCATGTGATTAAATTACAATTGTCCGTTAGGTATCGGTCCTAGGTCCTGATCGTGTCGAATTTAGTCAGCTAGGTCTGATTAAGACACTTAGATTATCCATCCTAATTGGTTATTTATGTGTAAATTTTTAGTCAGCTCAACCACAAGAGTAACAATGAGTCATCTTTCTTTTGAAGCATAACACAGGTGGGAACTATTTTCAGTAAAAAGCAAAAATGCCTTTTTAAGCCTTGTGCTCAGTTTTCTTCTAAAATGAGTATGAAAACATTTTGTTTTAAATTGATTGCTATGCATAAAATATTTTGTGTTATCATATTTGTTCCTCTGTCGACTGCTATCAACAAGGAGTTTGATTAGTGTGATGAGAACCAGGTACTTATAGTACTTGTGATAGTCTTGTTAATTTTGTGTTTTAAAGGCTAGCAACCTTACATTATTTATGAGCTCGGCCGGTCAGTTGACGTGTTGAAACCCTAGGGGGATAAGGCAGGTGAATTTTCTTTCTTAATCAATCGGATCTCGATGATGTGTGTCCGAGATTGGTGCACTTTGATGACAGTGGGTTGAGTGGTACGTCCATTCCTAACTGTTCATCGTAACTTGGAAGTGGGTCAGCTTCCAGTTACACAACGATAAACAGATATGATGCATGTGAGTGAATCTGCATGCAGTAAGATAAATAATTTGGATAACACGGTTTCTTTCAACAAAATCTCATGTTTATCTGTGTGAGTTGCATAGTATTCATATTTAAACTGTATTTTTTGGGCATTTTTCCACGGGGTACAATTTGTACTCAGCCCCTCGTATTATTTCTAAAATGCGCAGGTTGAGTAGCAGAGATGGAGACGCGGGGTGTAAAAGACGGTGCAGGAATACAACTTTTGAAAGATCCTGAGATATGCATCTTCACATGCATATCTCCACTACGCTTATCACACCACTGCACCACGCTCTGAACTGTTTTCCTTTCCTTGTTTTAAATCATTTTAAGAATCAATGTTAAACTCTCTTTATGTTTCTGTTTATGAATGATAATGCCTTTATGAAAGTTTGATCGTCATTTCCAAATTATCTTTCCATTTGTTAAAATCTTCCGCTGATTTTGATTTATGAAATATTTGAAAATCGTTGATCACGACTGTAGCGCGTCCCAAAGTTGGGAAGGTCAGTTGGGGGCGTTACAAAATCATAATCGTATCTGCAATTACAAACAAAATCTCTATTCGATTTGGAGCACATGATCCAACTCCTTTGTAATATCCTGTACACAATTCTTTGCAATTCACTTTATCACACTCTGTTGGGTTAATCAGAATTGTGCATTTCTCTTTACCCTCCACACGTGCAACAACTGCATAAAAAATAACTAACTTATTAAAAAAACGATGTATTCTGAGATTTATAATATTAACTATATATATAGATATACATGATAGAAGAAGGAAAATAGATAGAAACCTTTTTTTTTTCTTAATTTGAACTCTCTATTTAATCTGATCGAATTGTGTGCATTGTAAAATGGTGGTGTGGATATGTGGTTTATATAGGGGTAATCACTAAATTTTATAAGGAAACACCATCTCATTGCATCAATTATCCATATTTACCATTAATATTTTTTAATTTTGAAATCTGTTAAATTTATTGATACCAATTTAGTACCATATATAATTAAACCCCCTTAGCACAATATCCTATAAATATTTATACAAATTTATAGAAGAACAATTATGAAGTTGTATATTTTATTTTAAATTGAATTAAAATTGAAATAGGTAATTAATTATGTAACTAAGACATATGAGATTATATAAATTTTATAATATTTTAACTAAAATAGAGAAGATTTCGAAACAAAGGAAAAAATTTAAAATTTGACACATATTTCCATTTATTTAATTAATCATAATCTGCCCACTTATTTCAGGGAGATAATTAAATAATGTTTTCACACAATAATACGTAAAATAATTATAGGGAGATAATATTTAAGAAAAAAATCAATATAATTGATTTGTACATATTTTCCTACAATATATAGATCTAATTCTAAAATTTAATTTGTGTGCTCCTAAAATCATTCTAGTTTAATTGATTTCTACTTGAATTATACAAATTTTTTGAAAAAAATATAGATTAATTATAAAGAAATGATAATTCAGGAAACATCAATGTAATTGAGTATTGAGTTATATACATTTATCTAAAATATATAGATTAAGATCTTCTATAATTCATATTAAATAAAGTAAATGATTTGATGGTGTTTTGTTAAATGTGCCATAAATCAGTGTAATTGATTTCTAAATACTATTGTAAAATATATAAATTAATTCTCTAGAAATTATAATTCAAGAAAAATCAATCTAATAGATTTACACATATTTACCTAAAATATATAGATTAAGATCTTACACATTTTTTTTAGTTTGTAACTTAAACAATTTTAATATTTTTGTTAAATTTGTCATCGATTGCTAATTATATGAATATGACATAAAGATCTAGAATAATTCCATAATTATTTGGCCAACTAAACTATGCTATGTACGAATTGAAATAATATATAAAATGTGTATTAATTGGCCAGCTAATATGATATTAAATAAAATTTTGTATGTACAAAATATAATTAAACATTCATAATTATTATTAGATAACTTTATAGTTAAATTATATCTACTAAAATAATTTTCCTAAAAATAAAACTTAATCTTCAATAGATTTTTGATTGTTTATAATTATAGAATGTTTTACATATCTATATATATACTAAAGCAAATAAGTGATTACAAATAAAAAGGCGGAAACGGTTATTCTATAAAAAATTATTTAATTTTATTTAAATACATCATAATTAATTAAATAATTATAAATTAATACTAATCATATTAATCTGATTTGTCCTATAAAGATAGACAATCTTATTGTTTTGTTAATGAGGCTATAACTAAATTTATATAATAATATACAAACTTAAATGGTGATTGCAAGCAAAGTTATTGTAAAATTAAAATTCTCAAACATCATTATATAATAATATTTGCTAATAAATTAATAAGATAGATTAATATAACATATTAGATTTATTATTAATAGAGATAAGTAATACTATGATTTTTATATAACTTACTCCCTCAGTCCCATTAGATTAATCCAGTTTGTTTTCGGCACAGAAATCAATGTTTGTGAGTGTAGTGAAATTAATATTTTATTGATGTGAGAAGATTTTTTTTTCTATTTTAGGAAAGTGGACTAATCTGGTGGGATATACGAAAATGGAAATATGGACTAATCTGGCGGGACAGAGGGAGTATATCTTAATTTTTATATCCGGTGCAAATTAATTAATTTTTATAATTAAAATAGTAAATTATATATAATATGTACTAAACAAACAATGATCAACTCAACAATGTAATTATATATAATATAAAAATTTATGTATAAAATTATAGCCATGTTATCATATAATTTTAATTTAAATTAGTAAAAGAACCCAAATGGTTAATTTTAAAATGTCATATATTAGTTCAATTTTTTTCTATTTTATTTAATTTAATATTTTTTATTTTATGCTACATGTATAAAATAAGAGTAGATTAGTTTGATTTTTTATGTTACTTAAATTAGTATTATTTATATGTTAAAAATATAAAATGTGGGAACACAAATTTAAGTATTTTATTTTATTTAAATATTAGATTTTTAATTTATTTTTAAAATATAAAGTGTACGTGGGTGCGTCAGGATGAAAACGTATATCCTTTATCATATCTATCAAACACGTAACTATAATATATACAATATTTACTCCTATATGTGACATACATTGTTTAATAAAATCAAATGCTTAATATATTTATAATTAATTAACAATACGTAAATTTAATAATTTTGTGCAACACACGAGAAAAATATTAATTTATTAAGAAATTAAAGAGTTATTTAATGAGCAATTAATGCAACTCAAACCTACCATGTATTGTCTTGGTTTTGTTTATATATATATGTATAGATTTCTTGAATTTTTTTTTTATAAAAAGTGCATTTTCATTACATGTTTGATAATGAAGAGCATTTTCAAATATTAAAACTTTTTGTTATTCATTCCAATTATGTTTTTTCTTTTTCTTATAATAATTTTAAAAAAACTTGTCATTACCATACAAACAATAATGATCACTCAGCAAGCTCGTAACGACATTATTAAAGAAAAATATAATTATTTGACAAAATAAAATTTGAAATATAATCTCCTTACACAAAAAATATAATATAATTTCCAACAATAGTTGGATATATAATTGAGGTTTTTCCAAAAATAAATAAATTGTGAATAATAAAAAAGTACTCCCTCCGTCCCACTCTATTAGTTTTATTTGCCTTTTTGGTTTGTCTCACTCTATTAGTCTCATTTCCTAAAATGACAAATTTTTTCACACTCATTAATAAAATATTAATTTCACTACACTCACAAACATTGGTTCCTGTGCCGAAATCATATGGGACTAATAGCGCGGGACGGAGGTAAAATGTTTCAACGCGAGATTTGATTTATATATATATATATATATAAAAAGAAAATGAAAAAGAAAAAGGGGCAATTCACTACAGCCCTTCCGCCTTACCGGATACAAAACCTGTTGAAAATCAGAGGGGGATTATGAACTGACCAATGGCCGGGACGCCGCCGAAACCCCTCTCTCCGCCGGAATGGGACTTGCTAATCGACGAATACAATCTAGATGGCGCCGCTCGCCTCCACCGCTGGACCGCCGGCGCATCTGTGCCGGACCTCTGTCTCTCTTCCCTCCTCCGCAAAGACATCCCTTCCCAACTAAAGCTCCACATCCTCACTTTCCTCGAGCAGCATTCGCTCGAAGATATGATTCCGCCGCCTTCATTTCTGCTCCGCCTCCTCGACGCCCTCCGCTCCGTCATTCAGTCACCCAGCGACCCCTTCGCTCTCAAGGACCAATTTCTCATCTCCGCGACCACCGTTTTCATCTCATCGCTCTCGGGTGGCGACGAACTCAGCAGCGACGCTTCGCTTAGCAGCCTCGTTGAGCTGTTGCTGACTATCATAAATCGCCCCAATCACGGCCTCGATCGCCACACGCGCGGCGTCGCGTGCGAGTGTCTGCGGCAATTGGAGCTCGCATTCCCCTGTTTGCTATCTGAAATCGCTCCCCATTTGTGGTCTTTATGCCAGAGCGAGCGGACGCACGTCTCGCAGTGGTATATTCTATTATTGTCCACAACTATACTCAATATTGTGAGGCTGAAGCCGAGCGAGGCAAGCTGTGCGTCGATTAGTAGCGCTACGGCTCCTTTTATCCCGTTCAACCTCCCGCAGTTTTTGATTGACGGAGTTGCGGCAGATTTCGTGTGGAAGGAGAATGAGAATTATTTCAAAGAGTTGAGAAAAGTGGTAGCTTTTTTGCTCGAGTGCCCTCAATATTTAACTACATTTGGATTGGTGGAGTTTATGGCTGCTATTATTCCTTTAGCTGAAGAACTGGAACTTCAGGCTTCTTTGTTGAGAGTCCAGTTCTCATGGCTGTTATTCACATTCGAGCCATTGCTTTGCCACATTTTCTTGGGGATGTATGTTAAGTTTTTTAATTGCTTTGAGGGACAAGAGTTTGAAGTAGCTTCGAGATTATTGCTGCTGTCCAAAGAATCGCATCATCATTTGGTTTTTAGGTTGTTAGCACTTCACTGGATGTTGGGCTTCTTTGCCTTGATAGCTGGAGAGGACGAGGCAAGAAAGAGAAGCATAATTGATATGAGCTTAAGGTTTTATCCCACTATATTTGATTCACTGGCTATGAAAGCCTTGAAGCTTGATCTGCTTGTATATTGCTCTAGATTGCTCCCTAATCCTGCAGATGTAAATGTTGTCAAGAGTGCGGAGATGGATAAGGAGGTGTACGAGGTTAAACTATTGAAAGATGGCCTTGTTTCGGTATCAGGTTTTAAATGGCTGCCCCCGTGGAGCACGGAAACTGCAGTGGCATTTCGTACCTTCCATAATTTTCTGATCGGTGGGTCACCACATTCTGACGGTTCTACATCTTCAATTGCTGCTTTCATAGAGTCCAGCATCTTTGATGCCTTACAGGTATTAAATCTCTTGCATATTCTTTTCAGGGATTTACTCTATTTTCATATTCTTTTGCTAACTGGGCTCTGTTAAGTGGTTGTCTTATTGTTGTAGAGTGTTTATTTGATTAATACTAGAAATGAGGTCATGATGCCATTACTCTTAAGCAGGTCGCCTATGAAGCAATAAGTATTCATGTAATGAAGATTATTAGTTCACAATCTCTGTTTTGTTTTTTTAGCAGTGGGTTTGTAGTTAATGTAATGGCACAAAGTAAGTTACTGTAGAGTAGTTTTGGTGTGGGTTGTAGGGAGTACTCTTAACATTGTAACGAGGGAGCCTTCATTGTGTTGGATCTGTATGCCTGTAAAGTCTCATAACCAGCTTTCAGTTTCAGCTGAATTGCCTTAAATGAGTTCCATAATCAGCTTTCAGATAATTGCCTTAAATGGAGCTAATCCATTGACCTATTCTAGTTATAATTCATACATTTATAGTAGAATCCCTTTTACATGCAAGTATTATACAAACTGTTGTTCATATGAGTCTACCTTTGAGTTGCAAAAAGCATTGGAAACTTTGGTTGGTTGCTCTTGTTCAGGTCTGCCTTTTTGCTTTAGCATCATTATAATTGAATTCTTTCTTTGTTAATATCTTGATGGTGAATTGGCATTGACAATACTATTCTCAAGCCTGATACCTTACCTAAACTTTTCCTAGTCAACCTTAAAGAGACGAAGTGATTTGTGGGTGTACTTTATGCATACTGGACAAACAATCTCAACATTCCTTAGGCAGAATAAAACACTTGCCCATATAATTCTTTTATTAGCCATGAACTTGGATACAAATTTGCTACCATTGTATCTTAGTAGCTTCAGAAGGTACGTGATCTGTCAGTAGAACCATCTTATATTCATGTATCTATATATTCACTGATATTTAGAATGATAGCTATTTATTAATTTTGCATGCATGTTGAGGACTTGATGCAATGTTTGGGAGATTTTCTTTGATCTCCAAGACTGTTCCCCTATAATATTTTCAAAACCCTCCGATCATTAGAATATATTTGTGAAATCTTTCTCATGAGATACATGTCTACACACGTTTGTATGTTGAGAGCTTTTGGTGAAAATCATAAAGCTTTAAGATCCTTTTGTATTTTTTAACATTGGAACAAGAATGATCGCATGTCCAAAAAATTAACTTTTTAGTTGTTGAGTTGCAGTTACCTATATTATCACTGGAACAAGAATGATCACGTGTCCAAGAAATTAACTTTTCTAGTTGTTGAGTTGTAATTATCACATGGGTACTAGCGCTTGACTCTAAATCCATGTTATTTCATTTACTTGGAAGTCTTGGCACCTTTGAATTGTACACTTCTTGCATTTGATCTCGAATTTGATATTTTTGCCACTGGCAAGACCGGAGTGAACTTTTATGTGTTATGGTATCATTGATGGATGGTTTCATCTGCAGAAGATGCTGGTGGACTCAACCTCTGAATTTAAGGGATTGGTTCCAGTAGTTGTTGCATGCATTGATCGCTTGTTGGGATGCCACAAACACCGTTGGTTGGGGGAATACCTTCTTAAAACACTGGATAAACATCTCCTTCCGAAACTCAAAAAAGACTATAGTCTGGGATTTTACTTCCCCTTATTTGAGAGAATTTCTGAGAATGACAAAGTCTCACCAAGTGGACTGTTAAACCTCCTCTTGAGATTCATGATTTTTCTTGTAGAGAAGCATGGTCCTGATTATGGGTTGAGGTCCTGGCATCATGGGAGCAAAATTCTTGGCATTTGTCGAACAATGATGGCCCACCATCACAGCTCCAACTTGTTTACTGGATTATCTCATTTTCTGGCATCTGTCTGCCTCTTCTTTCCTGATCTGGAAGTTCGTGACAGTGCCAGGTATACTTTTGCTTATCACGTCGCCTACTTCTGCATAATCCAATTTATAAACCTCTTCATGTAATTGCAATGATTGAAATATGATTATGTCTAAAGTTTCTCTATTTCGACATTTTTGGTTCTGTTAGCAAGCCGTTCTATTTTGCTCCACATATTCTCAATAGCAGAAGTTTCATGGTTTATTGCAGATTTTACCTGCGAATGCTTATTGGCATACCAGGAAAGAAGCTGAAGCACATCCTGAACACAGGGGAACATTTGCCTGGGTTATCTCCATCAACTCATTCTGTCCCCATCTTTAGTCTTCAGTCCCCTCAATCTTTACCTGATCTTAAGAGGTCTAGCAGCGTTTCGTCTTATATTCACATTGAACGTGCAGTGCCACTACTAGTGCAGCAGTCATGGTCCTTGTCCCTGCCTAATTTTGGCACCAATTCTGATGCACCTGGTGTTTTTGAAGGAATCAGGGATAATGAACCAGCAGGCGGTGCACAGGACTCTGAGATTACTATGATTGGTGATACTAATTTAGAAAGTGAGTTGCCTCTTCAACGTAAGGGGCCTTTATGTGTGATGGATGCAAAAGTTTCTGAGATTGTCAATGAGCTGAGAAGACATTTCTCATGTATTCCTGACTATAGACATATGCCAGGGCTCAAAATTAAGATTTTCTGTAATTTGAGATTTGACTCGGAGCCATTTATTGATAAAGGGGATAAACAAACAGCCGCTAATGCATTTGACGGAATGGACCAACTGCCTGCACTATATGCTATAGTAATTAAATTCACTTCTTCTGCTCCGTATGGATCTATTTCCTCATTTCATATTCCTTTCCTTCTTGGCTCTCCACCCAAAACTGACAAACTTTTTAGTCAAGCTGATTCATTAGCTATTGTTCCTGTGGAGAATGGCCATGTAGAAGAAGAAAATTTCAAAGTTCCTGTGTGTATAGAGTTGGAACCACGAGAACCAATGCCTGGTCTGGTTGATGTTTTCATCGAAGCTAATGCAGATGATGGTCAAGTAATCAAAGGACAGCTTCATAGCATTTCTGTGGGGATTGAGGATATGTTCCTCAGAGCTATTCTTCCAGATGACATTGCTGAAGACTCTGTACCCAGCTATTATGTGAATCTATTCAATGCATTATGGGAGGCCTGTGAGACGGCATCTAGCACTGGTAGAGAAACCTTTGTCCTGAAAGGAGGAAAAGGGGTTGCTGCCATAAGTGGGACTCGGTCTGTAAAACTTCTTGAAGTCCCTGTGACAACTTTGGTTGATGCTGTTGAACGACATCTGTCACCTTTTGTTGTTTGTGTCATTGGTGAACCACTTGTTGATATGGTGAAAGCTGGTGGTATAATCAAGGACGTAGAATGGAGGGATTCAAGTTCAGATTCTTCACTAGATGTAACTTGTTCACCAATTACTTCTGGAGGCGCCCTTTATCTCAAGTACTCTGTTGATGAAGAAGACGATGGAGTGACAAAAGTTGCAACTGTCCGGAAAAATATTGGTTATTTTCACATTTTGATATTTCTTCCACCAAGATTCCACCTCCTTTTCCAAATGGAGATTCGTGAATTTTCAACTCTGGTCCGGATTAGGACTGATCATTGGCCATGCTTAGCCTATGTCGATGACTATTTGGAAGCTTTATTCTTGGGTTGAAGCTTGCTTCACCACCCTTCAAGTGGTTCATATTTTAATGGCGCCTTCACTACTCGGACGTCAAATTCCTTTGTTCTTGTTTACTGAAAAGTAAGGCATTGTGTGCAAGGCGTATGCAACAGGTACACTCACTTCGTTCTTCCATTTACTTTCATGAGGTTGTCTTTTATTGTATTTTCACTGAAGTTGTTCCTGCCTCATCTAACAACCTGGGCACATGCTTACGAATCCCTACTTGGTGTCTACTTAGTATGGTACTCGCAAATGTTCCAGTTTACAGAAACTACATGGTCATACCTTTTGCTTTCATGCTCATACTCGTTTAGCTTAATATATTGTTTTGTATTTATGTGATTTCCACGGCTCCCTGCACTTAAAAAGTAGTTCTTTCTAATCACACATCAGACGAAGTGTTGTTGCCAATGTGTTCATCTCATGATTAGTGCAAACTAAGGAGTCAGTAAATCCAGAATTCAGCAGAGTGGTGTCTTATCTCCAACTGTGTAACATACTTGTTAGTTATGACAAATGATTCCCAGACATGCTTGGATTTAATGGAAACTGACTGTACAATCTTCTCTAACAACAGTATGTACACAAATGAGGGTTCCCAGAGCAACTGAAGCCCCTTTGGGGGGAGCTCCTTGCTTACTTTAGATTACATACATTTCTCGAGTGCAATCAGAAGGAACCGGGTCGTTGATGTATCGTCACCGGAAAGCAAGTGGTTTTCTTCTACAGGGAGGAGAGGAAGAACGAGAAGATGGACGGCATGAGATGGAATGGAATCGCCACTCTCTGTATTCAAAAGTAAGTGTGCTCTGTTCTATTCTTTTCATATGGTTTCTTCTTTTTTTTTTTCTTTTTTTTTTAATTTAGTCTGTAATTTATTCTCCAAGCTAGGAATGTTGTGTAGTAACATGCATACCTTTAATCAAGCAGGGGTTGAATGGACCCCCAACACACTCAATATATTGATAGTAAATGAGTAATACTTTTATTTATTATTTATTGTCTACGGTGAATTGGTGATAATATTTATACTTGAATATCAATCATATATACAATTTTGTTTCAAACTTATATTACTTACTGGATTTTGTTGTATAAAGCTGATGAAAATCAAGTACTAATATTTATTAAAATCTGATGAATGAATTATGATTTTATAGGAAGGATGGAAAAGTTGCGCATATTCTTAGTTCTACCTTGACCACTTTTCCAACATTAAAAATAAAATAAAATATATGCAAAACATGGATTGAGTAATAAAAAATAACGAAAAGATGTTTCCAAGATAGAGTATTTAACTTTGACGTGTATTTATCCCAACTTTCTTGAACCTATACAGACTATGAACTGAAGATTCAATTTTTCTTTGACTAGTAAATTTTGCTGCTCTTGTCAACATAAAGAAAAGCAAAAAAAACATATACCTTTATTCTGATCAATTAATTCCATATAAACTCAGAACAATAGTAATGTTTATGAATGTAGTTGAATTAATGATTTATTGATAAGTTGGAATTAATTATCATTTTAAAATGAAACTAATTTAACAAAAATAAAAAATGAGACTAGTATAACTCAATGGAGGGTATAATTTGCATGCTTAAAGGTGTATACAGATTGACAGATCGATGATTCCTCTCTCTGATCTTTCAAATCCGATGACAGCTATTTGTAATTTGAAGAGGTATCAATAAAAAGAAACATTAGTGGGGTAATATTCAAAACCATCCAAGGTTATCTAAATGTTGCAACGAATAAACTGCCAATGTTTCAATATTATTAAGGCAAAAACTTGCGTTAGGCAGGCCTAAACGGTTTAGGCGAATTTTATCCTACCCAAATGGGTTCACCCATCCCAAATAGGGTATATTATATGAGTTTGGGCTTGGGTTAATGGATAAAATCCACCTAAATTATGGGTTAATGGATAAAACCAGCCTAAATCGTTTAGGTCTGCCTAACCCAAGACCTTCCCCTATTATTAATATTAATAGGGAATTAGACTAAAAAACCCAAAGAAATAACATTATATAGGAAGTGTGCGAGTGCTGGTGTGTGACGATAATATATATGTATATAAAATTATAAATCCAGATTCGCTTCCAAAATTCAAAACTTGAATAAAATTTTCAGACAAAACACGTCGTCCATGGGCTTCTCTTGCAGCAAATACAACTAACTCAGTCGTCGAATGTAGTCTTCTTTCCTGCGAAAAAAAATGCGTGACATGAGATTTCAGAGACTTGAAAAACAGCCGATAACAAAACAAGAGGTACATACCAGTTCCAGCTGCAGCCAAGTTTGGTTTGTTGAAACCTCCACGCCCTCTACCACCACTTCCAAAGCGACCTCGCCCCCCACCATCACGCCCACCACCACGGCGCCCACCAAATCTACCACCAGAGTCCCGACCTCCACTTCTTCCAAAACCTCTACCACCCCCTCGGCCACCACCAGCACTATCACCCCTAGGCTTGGCCTCGTCAACATACAAGGTACTCTCTCCAAGTTGACTCCCACTTAGCTTCAAAGCTTCACTAAAAGAATCTGCTTCCTTAAAATCAACATAAGCGATCCTGTAAATAAATATACGAATATACTCAGTAAATATTAGAAAGACATGGGATCCTATCGAGTACACGATTAGGGAGATGATTAGAAAGACAACATAACAATCAAAGAGAGCAGAAAATTTTGTAGTAAATATTTAAATTAGCAGCATATAAAAAATGAGATAGATACAAACCCTTTAACACCACCATCTTGATCTTTTGGGATGGAGATTCTTGTAATTTCACCGCAAGAACCAAAGTGATCTTCCAGGGAACTCCTTATCTGCAATTTGCATTATTAAACTTAACATCTCTGATGACAATGTAGAAAGATTAAAAACACTAGAAAACCAACAAGGAAATGATCAGATTTACCTGATCTTCACCCTCATATGTGCTAAATCCACGAACAAACACTGTTTGCCCTTGACCTCCACTCTTCTGGAAGGATTGTGAATCTCTCCCACTAAAACATCATAAATTATTATCTACAAACTCCCTGCAATTGAAGAAAGCAGCCAGTACGAAAGTCAAATGCAAACATACCCACTATATGGGGTGACCGGTGCTCCCCTTTCTCTAGCCAGGTCAAGTCTAACAGAACGACCAAGCAAATCGTGACCATTCAATTCCTGGAGGGCCTACATTACACATGAAGTTTTTAATGTCAGTGTTGAAATTTGCATTCAGAAAAGGTATATATTGCCCAATTAACTTTTAGACACTGAGAAGTCAAGACTCTAAACACAAGAATCACTGTATATTCTGATGGTTGATACATGATGCTGTGCGTCAAAACATATTAGATTTATCACAACAGTACAACAAATTATTATGCCTCATTGCCTAATTGTGACATGCAAAGATAAAGAAACATAACTTAGGGTTAGGAATGAGCACTTGATTACAAGTGCTCCAAACAATTTCATAACATATAATTGTAACCTAATGAAAAAGCTGAAATTCTGGGACACGTGGTAAGATAATAAAGAATGGAAATACTGCAATATGCTCCAAAATGAATGTTACCTTCTGAGCTGCTTCTGCAGTAGCAAACTCAACATGACCAAAGCCCTTGAATGAACCATCTGGGCCAGTAGCAAAGCGAACATCTACAATTTCCCCAGCAGATTTGAAAAAGTTCTCTCTGAAATTAAACGATACTATCAAAATAACTTCAAGAAAAATAATTTTCAAAACAACTGTTCAGAACAATAATGACTAACCATTCAAGGATATAGAACTTACACATCAGCTTGCTCAACAGAGAAGGCTAGGTTTCCGACAAATAGAGTTTTTGAGCCTCCTGATTGTTCCTTGGGTGTAGAAGGGGTCTTGGGCTGATGATTTTTAAAAGTAAACATTAACAATAAACTTAGTAAAATATATACTAGAACACAGGTGGCGTAGAAGTTGCATATCATGGGCTGTTTCACTGCAGATAATTGCCATATATTTTAATATATCCAGACAACACAGAAGTGAGTTGCCATTTTCATTTAGGCATTATAGAAGATCTGCCTTGGGCACTTAAAGAAAACACCACTCACAGTTTTCTCAAATGGAGAAGCTCCATTTCCTGCACCAGCCTTAGTTTTGGCAACATCCGTCATTTTAACATCACCATCCTGCATGATCAGACAAAAGCTGCATAAGGAAAGCCAGAAACCATTGAAAAGGAATTGATAGCTGTAAGCAATATCCAAGATATAGCTTGCAACACTAATCACATAACACAGAGAACAAAAATCACTCGGGAAACAAAAAACAAGAAAAAATCATGTACTGGATTGAGAATGACATTTACAGTTTTCTTTGGAGTCTTAGAATGCTTCTCTTCTTCTTCATCAGAAGAGTCTTCTTCAGATGATGACTCCTCTGAACTGCTGCTATCCTTTTTGGCAGCCTGCCAACATGAAAAATGTCAGTTCGTACTAGGACCTAATAGAATTATCACTGGAAATTAACAGTTTAATGGAAATATGGCATCATACTTGGGTTTTGATATTTTTTCTCTGAGGTTCCTTTTCTTCGCTTTCTTCAGAACTCTCTTCACTGCCATCATCAGAATCTGCCTTCTTTGTCTGCAGATTATTATTAGTAATATTACATAACATTTTACCGATGAAATTGTGTGTACATTTCAGAAAAGCCCAATTCACAGTTGTTCCAAGAAAATGTGTGGAAAGTGATGTAGAGAAACAATGAAAATGAGGGGAAGTTCAAGGAAACAGTGGCACCTGTTTGGCATTTGAAGTGGTCCTCTTCAGTGAAGAAGTTTTGGGTGCTTGCTGCAAACATAGGAAAAAGCATAAGGAAATATACTTATTATTGTCTTAACTGGGTGTGCACAGTTTCAGCAGAAAACATATATTAGATAAAAAAAAATTTATCCAAAAGAAAAGCATATATTCAAACTTCAAAAAAATCTCAATATGACATAGCATAGTATATAACAGGATGAAGATGGAGGAATCAAAACCACAACAAATCAAGTAAATAAGGACCATACATAATGAAAATATGATGAAGAAAAAGTAACTAAAAGAACAAGTTAACCAAATAAAAGATCTTTCGAAATACATAATGAAGCTCACTACCTGTCCAAGGAGAAAAGATGACAAAACCTTTCATTTATGACTACTAAAGTGGACTACAAGCATAAATGAATCCTCGAGATGCACTTACCTCATCATCCGAACTTTCTTCATCTGATTCAGATTCCTCACTTTCATCTTTTTTTGTAGCAGGCTTTTGTGAACTTTTAGGAGGGGCGTCATCTTCATCAGAGCTTTC
Source organism: Plectranthus barbatus (assembly GCA_026898455.1). Classification (NCBI taxonomy): domain Eukaryota; kingdom Viridiplantae; phylum Streptophyta; class Magnoliopsida; order Lamiales; family Lamiaceae; genus Plectranthus; species Plectranthus barbatus. The sequence continues at coordinate 514,237 of JAPKLW010000376.1, read as the reverse complement.
ATCATCACTGCTAGACTCTTGCTTCTTAGCAGGGGCAGCAACAACTTTGGCAGGAACTTTTTTGGCTACAGCAACATCCTCCTCAGAACTGGTCTCCTCATCAGAGGACTCATCACTGCTAGATTCTGCTTTCTTTTTAGCAGCGGCAGATACTGCTTTAGAGGGAGCCGTAGCAGCTTTCTTTGCAGCTGGCACATCCTCATCCGAACTGGACTCATCAGAACTGGACTCTTTCTTTGGTACGGCGGATGCAGCACCCTTTTTAGCGGGTGCTGCGGGTGCTGCAGGTACCTTTTTTCCTACTTCCTCATCATCGGAACTGCTATCATCTTCAGATTCAGAAGATTCATCTTTTTTCTTGGCAGCAGCCGCGGCAACCTTTTTACTCACAGCTGCAGGAACTTTCTTAGTTGGAGCAACATCTTCATCGGAGCTGCTTTCTTCTTCAGACGAAGAATCAGAATCATCTTTTTTCTTGGGAGCTGTCTGCCCCTTCTTTGCTGCAGTAGCAGGGGCCTTCTTAGGTGCACTTGCATCTTCCTCTAAACCACTACTTTCATCCTCAGAATCAGATTGCACATGACCATTCTTGATGGCAATTGCATTAGCCTGGTAATAGTTAAAGCCACACGAATGCAAAATTAATCAACTTCCAAGAAAAAAGTACACGTCTAAAAGTGCATGTGAAGCGGCTAAAAGCATTTCAAGAGTTAACAAATAACACACACAAAAGCATTCAATATTAGCATAATCAAATAACAAAATAACGTATCATTCAAACCTTGGGAAGCTGCTCAGACTCCGACGAGGAAGAGTCGTCATCAGACGAAGTCTCGACTTTCTTCTTAGGGGCATTCTTTTCCTTCTTGACCTCACTCTTCTTTTCTTCCACCTTCTTTTTCTTAGAACTCACTACTACTTTCTCAATAGCCTCTTCTGCTTCTCTCTTGCCTAATAAATAAAAAACACATTTACCGACAAACAGAAAACCAGATGAGTAACAATTACATTATTTTAAAGAAGAAAAAAAAAGGAATTAAAATTTTATTAAATAAAAACCTTTCTTCAAAGACTTGGCGGGAGTAACAGCAACAGCCGCTGCATCGACCTAAGATAACGTAACATACAAAGTCAGAAGGAATTTATCGGCAAAACACAACGGAGGATGAATTCCATTCACGAATATACATAAACAGAGGGTGTTCTAACCTTGGCGGAAGCTTTCTTGCTGGATTTACCCATTATAGAAGATAGGAGGGAAGGCGGCCGAGTGGGTTAAACCAAAAAGAGAAAAGAATTCGCAAAAACCCTAAAAAGTAAATTAGGGTTTAGTGCAGAGGAGCAATTTTTTTGTGCGAGTGTGGAAGACTCTTTATATAGTAAATAGGGTTTCGGCCCGCTTGCCTTTTTTTAAGTAGGGTTACGAAATTGGAAATCCTGATTTTTTATTTTTTTATATATATATATATGGAATGCATCTCATACTAAAAGTTAGTTTGTACTAAGTAGGAATGAATTTACATTATTCGTTTCAAAAAATTAATGGTTGATATTAAAGTATCAAATATTAAAATATTAAGCATAATTCACATTCGTGCTTAATAACTTTATCAATTATGCTTAATTCAATTAAGCATGATTTATAAAGCATAAAAGTTGGAAAAATATTTTAATCTCAACCATTAATTTTTTGAGATGAATGATGTAAATTTATTAGTATAAACTAACTTTTAGTGTATATATATATATATATGGAAAGTCTAAGAAAATATTCTATTTGTATATTTCTTACATTCGTTATCTATATAGTTTTTTTTCCTTACAGTTTGTTTTTAAAAGTCGCAATATTGATATTCTTTTTTCAAAATATAAAATGGGTGAGATTCGTCAAATACAGTACCTAGTTTTTTATTTAAAAATCTTGAGTTTCGCAACTATGTGATAATTAAAATATATATACATATATTATTTTACATTTAACAAATTAATTGCATAGCATATTTAAAGTTACGAATTTTGTATGATTTAATGTTTATGATTTCAAAGTCTCACATATATCAAAATAATAAAATAGCCTAACTTTTTAAATATAAATAACTACTAGATTTACAACAGCGCGTTGCGCGAATAAATATTTTTCAAAATAATATATTAATAATTCAATTTAAAATATTATGGTAATAATATTATTCACTTTATAAAATAATAACTTATTTTCAGTGAATATATTACAGTAGTTCCTTAAAATAATATTAATTACGTATTGTATAAAAAATTGTGAAAAAATATTAAATTTGTCTAATAAACTATCACTATATATATTATTTATTCAAAATTGTATTCAAAATAAAAATATTTGAATTTACACTCCTAACATTTGTCAATTTTACAAAAATAACATAGCGCTTACAAAATTATAATTTAACTCACAACATTTGTCTATACTTTTAATTTAATAACTTACACCGAAAATTATAGTTTATCTTCTAAGTTAGTTCATTTTACCAATTCAATATCCAACATTTATAAATTTATAATGTTAATTTTTTTATAAAATAAAATAGATATTATAAATTAAAATGAGCTAATTTGTGAACAAATATGAATTTAAAAATTAAAATAATAAAATAAAAATTTTAATATTCAAATTGCATTACAAAATGTTTCTTTTTTTGTTCATTTCAAATAATTTTTGCACTGTAAAAGCCCTAAAATTGATTTTCCTTATAATTACATTTATTTAAAGTTTAAAAATTTTATAAAATTAAATCATTATATGAAATGATTTTTAGATAAAATTAATATCTAATAATTCTTTCAAAAAACACATTTCATTTCAACTTGCACACAATATATATATATATATATATATGATATTTCAACCATTATTTAATAATTATAAAATAATATTATTTTATTTAATATTTTTTATTTTAATGTGTACACACTTTTCAATAATTTTAGAGGAAAAAGTTGGAACTTCTTTAGTATATAGTATAGATTTATTATATATAAATAGTTTAAAACGAAGAAATGTAATTAAAATATATATATATATATAAATCGTATTCATATTTAATGTTAAATTCAATTTAACATTAATAGTGTAACTTATTTATTTGAGTTTGAGTTGTACCGTATTTCCAACTCCGTATTACTAAATATTATAAATTATTTAAAAACTGAACAATTTTTTGTGATAGATTTTATAATAAAATTGAAGGGGATAAAATTGTTGCTAAAAGGAAAAATAAAACTACCACAAATTTTGGGAGGGAACGGTTATAAATGAATTCTCTACTTTAGTATTAATATAGATATTTATTATTGGGGTGATTCTAAACGCAGCCACATTTTTGCTAAACATAGTCTCTTTCAAAATTAAAATTTTAAATTATAATATAATATTACAATTTTAACCCTACAGCCCCAATTAAATTTAAAACGTAATCCATCTACATTTAAACTAAAATCCCAAAATAAACACAACCAAATTTTTTCTTAACATAGCCCCTCTATTAAAAAAAATTAAATTATTATCGAATATTGCTATTTTACTCTTATAATCTCAAATTAAAACCCTAACTAAAAAATTACAGCGGATTGTATAGCCCCCAAAAAAAATTTTAACCTTTCGAAGGTATAATTAGATGAAGAAAATAAGATAACATTCATCTTCTAGTTATGAACTTTCATCAACGAGCATCAACAAAAATAAAAATATATTTTTCTCAAAATCATATACCGGCCTTCGTTGCATCCAATTCTGAATGTTTTTTTTTTTTTTTTGAAATACTCTACTGCAACATGTTGATATATCATATAGTTGTTGTCTTTCGTTTTTTCGAATTTTTCTTCTGCTATTTCTTCCCAATGACGAGTGAATATTGAAGAAAAACAAATGAAAGCTTGATTTTTCATGAAACGACGCATTGAGAGATTCTTTATTGATGTAGTTGAAGGAGTGAGAAGATGTTGATGGGGATATGATAATCAATGAAGTAGATTAATAGAACACGAGTATTAACTAATTTTTTTGTGGGTTATACTTTGAAAGTTTGTTTTTTCATAGGGCTATAGACTTAGGGCTCTAATGTTTTCTAATTTTTAAATTAAGATTTTAAATGGTGGTTGTAAGGATAAATTAGTAATATTATATAATAATTTATTTATTTTTGAAATATGGAGGCTGCATTGAGTAAAATTGTGGCTGCTTTTAGAATTACCCTTATTATTGGAGTAGCCCGTTTTATTATATTGGATTGTGGGTCTGTTAAGAATTTTTATTAGTAATTCATTATTTATGTATTGTTAGATTATAATTAGTTCAGACTTGTAATATTTTGTATATGAATTATCAAGTTATAATATGAACTGAACAAGTCGATTTTGGAAGAAATTGAGCTACCAGCAAAAGGTAATACAAGCAAAATCACCAGCATGGAGCAATGGATATTTATTAACTGAAAAGCCTTCACCAGCAAATCACCCTACAGTCGAAGATTGTTGACTATCACGTCACCACCTAAGGAGTGACCAGCAAACGATATTCCCAAATGCAAGCAGGGAATTCCCCAACACAGGACAAGCTCAACCTTTCAAGACCCAAACTTTAAGATTGGAGATCTTAAAGTATGTGAAACGCTTGTTCGTCCGAGGAATCAGCCAACAAAATATTCATCATACTAGGTAAAACGAGTCGTTCTGACCAAAGCAGCAAATGTCCACATGCTCTGACAGAAATGACACTGCAAGTCATAAAAAAAGTGAGACTTTGACGGGACGCGATCATTCAGTCTCACAACGGCACCAATCGGCTAGAGATTCAAACCCTCCAAGGAGCGCCTATAAATAGAAATCGCAAACCACCTTCAGAATGTTACTGACTGAACAAAACGATTGGACGGATACATTTACACTCTCTACCGATTTCTCAAAAGCTACTAACTTCCAGATTCAAAAGCTTTTAGGCTTATCCTATTTGTTTCCCATGTTTCTTTCTGAATAGGAGGCTCTATACTTTTAGCAAGAGCTATCTGTTGGTCCCGAAATCAGAGTAAAAAAATATGCACTGGAAGTTTAAAACTTGCACTTGGTTTTGAAAACTGACATGACTCAGTTTTCAGATTGGAAAAACTTAGTTTAAGCTCAAAAGTTGTTAAGTTTCAAAATATATGCTTCAATACTTCGACAAGTATTGAAGATTTCAAAATAAGTTTGAGAACTAAGAATGCAGAAACTTAAGAAAAGCAAGTAAATAAGACATTATATTTATAGTGGTTCGGAGTCAAAGTCCTACGTTCACTCTTCCAAACTTAATTGGGAATCCATTAAGTTTCAGTATACAAGCCTTCTCACAATCTATGGACAGCCCATCGAAATCCTCTGTCTTTTGGTATGTTGTCGTCACTCGCCCATAAACTCCTTGTAAGCTTACTCCTTCTTCAGGTAGAAGTGAGGACGCACCCCGCAGCCTTCTTCCTGGATGGTTGGATGTTTCCTCATTCTTCCCAGAACTCAATTGGTTGGCTAGGCCCATGATAATCAATATCCCAGAGTAGGATACTGACTACTATGAATATAATTTGGAAAGTTATATTCACCAAGCAGATAGCTTCAGCCTCGTGCACTTAGACAGATGCACAGAATGAGTAACTTGAGTTGGAAACTCGAGTCTCGTGATAAGAACTCATGGAATTTTAGAGATATTGAGTAGAAAGTTTAGCATAATGTCGGCTTAGCTTTTCACAAGATTTTTAATATTGATTCGCTGAGTTGTCGAGCTATTTATAGGCTCTTTGTCGACATTTTGAATTTTTGTCCGTAAGACTTGGACTTCCTACCGTTAGAGATAGAGATTGCATTGTCCAATCACAACCATTCTCCCTACACTGCTTTGCCGTCTTCTTTTGCTTTAGGCAGTGTACTTTCTACCTGCTATTGTCAGACAAAGTTTCAGTCCGAGGAATTCAAGTTTGAGCTTCCTCGTATTGACTGTTTGACTTTATATTGAAGTGACTCAAGTCTGACCTCGAACACTTGTGTTTCACATGCTCTTGAATGCTGAAACTGAAAGCTGACATCCCAAACTCAGTTTCAGTTTTCATCTTACTTCGGAAAACTTAGTTTCCAGAAACTAAGTTTATGGCCTTACTAAGTTTCAAGCATGAACACTTGTCCTTGGAACTTCAAGTTTCTTTGGTTCTTTTCTTCAAGTATGAAAACTTGGTTCTGGATATCTCGAGCTCCATCTTCTTGAATAACATCATCATAAACTCAGTTTTTATTTCTCTGCTCGGTCTTCAACATCTAAGGAGGCGTTTGGTTGGTGGGTTTCGGAATCAAGGAATGTGAATGATTCCGAAACCCACCGTTTGGTTGATGGATATGGGAATGAGGGATGGGATTGATTCCCAAATATCCATTCTCCTCTAAGTTGGTGGGTTTCATACCCATTCCCAAATTCAATACCAAAATGTTTTTATTTTATTTTATAAGATTTTGTAATTATTTTTTATTAATTATTATATACTCCAATATTTTTCAATCAAAAAATTTATAATATTATTAATATTATATATATATATATTAATAAATTAATATATTTATAATATTATTAAAATAAATGGCATTATTATATTATTATTATGCATTAATTAATAAATAATATTATTGAAAATATTTTAATTATCATATATACAATAATTAATAATATTATTAATCTTATTATTTATTTCTTAGATTTTATTTCATATTATTTAATTATTTATTTTTATAATACATTATAATAATAACATTATTAAACAATCTTTTATTTTATCTTTATTTTATATTTTATAAAATAGATTATAAATTATTTATTTTTAATATAATAAATCTTTTTATTTTATTATTAAATTATTTATTATTTATATAATATTTTAATTATTTTCTAAACCTTTAAACTTAAAAAAAATTCATCAGAATTGAAAATGATTCCCAAATCATCTCATAAACCAAATATCAAGAATTGAGAATGATTCCCAAATATAAACCCATACCCATTCCCTTTACTATCAAACCCATACCCATAGTGATTCCCGACAGTTATACCAAACGCCCCCTAAGTTTTTAGTCTATTACAAGAATTACATTTAGAGACTCTAGAACTTAATGTTAAAGTAAATTTTGACTTATCAAAACATCAAATTAGGAGGTGAACTGAAACTTAGTTCCTAACACTATCTCTGTTTTCTTACTCTCTCACTAAGAAAATATTTTGGAGTTGTCACTTCTCCGGTGGCAGCTATCACGAGTGTATACTAAAAACTAACCTTCTTTAGAGGAACTAAAACTCTCACGTCCAGTTTGAAGGCCAGGTGATGTGCCCAAGCTTCAAGACTTAAGAAACTCTGGATTCAAAAAGTTGGTGAGTGTGCTAGTGGACTGGTGGGCGCGGCATTCATCAACTAGCAATGGATCGTTGACATCCTTGTAATCTCCGGCTCAGTGTTTCTACATTGCATGTTTGATAGATGAAGTAGGACGGTATAGTCCGAACCTCTATAAATCCTTGCATTATTTAATGATTTCTCTAAGCTTTATGCACTTGATTTAAAACCCAAGAAATCAAGTGTTAGAGTATTACTAATAATTTGACTAAGTAATATATCGACCTGCTAAACAATCACTTTTTTGAACCTAAGCTGGTGCAGTACAAACAGCTTGAAAGGACAACAACAGAAAATAATTATTCTTCTGTTGTGCACACTAACTTTTATCCTGGACCAATAGGATCATATACATATAAATCTTGTTAGACTATGCACTTTATATGAGCACATGTGAGCAAGAAATCAAATAATTCATAAATCGAAACGAATCAAATAAATTTTGGTTATTTTGATTTAAATTTTTTATTTTCAATTTGGTTCGGGTAGTCAATTTTGCTATGTTTTTCCGAGTTGAATTAACCTAATTTATATATTTATAAATATACATACTTATAGTTTTAATTTTTATCCACAATTCAAAAATATAATCCTAAAAACCTGATTTTTAATAAATTTGATTATTAGTGAAATAACCAAAGCGAAATCCTAATTCAGTTATTTGGTAATTTAACAATTATCTTTAAAAATAATTCGGTTTAATTATTTTTCCAACTTAAAACCTAAGGGGGCGTTTGGTTGATGGGTTTCGAAATGAGGGAATGGAATGATTCCAAAACCCACTGTTTGGTTAAAGGGTATGGGAATGAAAAAATGGGAATGATACCCAAATACTTGGTGTTAGGTATTGATGTAGAAATCCTACCTTAATTTGATGTTTTGATGTGTCAAAACTATATACCAAAGTCTAGGTCTTAGAGTTATTACATCATGTAATCCTTGTATAGGATGATCGAATTGTAATAGTCTAGGAAGAAGGAAGACATCAAAAATGTGGAACATTTTTTAAGGAGACGTCATTCAGACGGGATAACTGTCAAATCTAGAAGACGAAGACGAGCATAGCAAAGTCACAGAAACTGTGGACGCAGTCTTCACACAGAAACTGCTGAGAGGCGCTCACAGTTTCAGACCGAGACAGTTTTGCATCAAGGAATGCGTGTATGACAAGATGTCAAACAAGTCATCGGAGAACTTCAAAGAAGTCAATGATAAAAGACAAACAGATACTCAGTTGCGACTGGCGTACAACGTTGTTCGACATCTGACGCAACAAGTACAAACTGCTCAGAAAAGCAGAACATTGTATCAGAAAAAGCCGAAAGACAAGCGACTTTTCAGAAGAGCATGGATTTTGATTGGACATCCTCTCCAATGTCTCTACCGGCTATTTTTTGGTGTCTCACCTATAAATAGCAGGTACAACAAAGACATAAAAACATTTGCGTCTCTGCTCATCTAAATACCTTTGCAGATTTGAATCTCTGATATATTTATTATCTCTCGGCTGAAACATAAGCTCAAACATTAAACACTATCAAGCGAGAAGTCATTAATACCGTGGTTTATTTATTGAACACGAAGCATTCATTGCTAACAGAATCTTTGGAGATTCACCGTGTGACTTTGAGTACACGAGGATTAAGTCAGCTGACTTAATCTACTATTTTGGTGTTCCTACTTTCAGAGTAAGAACATAACAACCTAATCTTGAAAAGGAAGAACAGGTATCACGGGCAACTGCCGACCAGTGAACATTCTGGGAAGAACACAATCATCCAACCTACCGAAGAAGGAAAAGGGAGGTTTGTCCTCTGTCCAACTTCGAGCCGGTCCACAGAAAAGACGCAGAGCCTTCGACGGACTGAAGAAGGAGTGAAGTACAACTGCTTGGGCGAGTGATCCATTGTGCTGTGGATAGAGGTCTCTACAACAACTGGCTATAGATCGTGAGGATTGTATCTTCATAACTTAGTGAATTACCAGATCTGATATCCGAAGAGTGGGCGTAGGACTTGAGGCTTCGAACCACTATAAATATCCTGTGTCGTTTACAGTTTTATTTACCTTACACACTTTACAGTGTTCAACTATATCTTGAAACCTTCAACACTTAGCGTGTAAGTGTTGGAGCGTATAAACTGTTGACTGCTCATAAATGTAAAACTGTTAAACTAATCTGCTGGCTAACGTAAATTGTGTTTCTAAAACTGTGTTAATTAGAAACTGAACTGCTTATATTTAAAGTGTAGTTAACTGTTTAAATACTTCCGCTGCACATTACACGTACTCTGATCTGGGACCAACACTTGGGAATCATCAAAACCCTAAAAAATGGCGGGTTTCATTTTCATTCTCATATCTCACTATCAAAATTATTTATATCATATTATTTTACAATTATTTTCTTATTTATTTATTTTTATAATATTACTCTAAAATATTTTGATAATTATATTATTTTATAATATTATATGTTATTATAATTATATATTATTTTTTTAATATATTAAAATAATAATATTATTATATTAATCATTTATTTTATCTTAATTTTATATTTTATAAAATAAAAAAGGAGATAAATATATTATTTATTTATTTTAATATAATTATATTTTCTTAAATTTTTATTATTAAATTAATTATTTATTTCTTATTTTTTAATTCATTTTATTTATATTTATTTTCTTATTTATTTAATTTTTCTTGTTTTTATAATATTTCTGATAATTATATTATTTATAATATTATATGTTATTATAATTATATGTTATCAAGCCCATATTCATTCCCTCTACTATCAAACCCATACCCATAGTGATTCCCAATAGTTAAACCAAATGTCCCCTTATTAAAATTACCCAATGTGCACCCCTCTAATCACACCAAACGATGTTTCTTAAAAATTTAAGAAATGCCATGTAAGCAAAAATTGAATATGTGGATTTTTTTTATTTTTTTTTAAAAAATTCAGTTCTAGACTACCCATTATGGTGGGGTTGTTGTAGGTTGTAAGTCCATGTGGCAAAAAAAAAGCATAGGTGGAATTTTTTAAAAAAAATTCAAGAAGCTACAACCGAGATCATTCTGTAACTCATAGGTCTCCAATCCAGAGCTGCCACTTGGCAATTGCAGATTGGACGACCAATATTTATAATATTTAGATTTTAAATAATTAATAAGTTAGATAACTAATTAAAATTATTATATCAAAATTCTTCATTTCTTTTTCTCTATAAATAGAACCTAATATTGATATATTTTCACAAACAAACTAAATTTCTCTTTTATAATTAGTTTTCATCATTTGGAGCTCATAATTAAATTTATATTTTGCATTTCTATTGAATGTTCAATAATATAATATTTCATCCATATATTTGTAATTCATTTTATTTACGGTAATTCGCACTTCTTCTGTAGTAGTAATTTTATTTTTTAATATCTTTTAATTGTGTTTATTAATTTAAATTATATTTTTATATATTTTGTAATTTTTTAAATTTAATAAAAAATATATAAATAATATATATTGACAAAACAAAGTGAAAAATAAAATATAATGTAGGTTGTATAAAAGTCATCGATGTGAGTAAAAATTGAATTGGATTGTGAGTTGTATTTGTGGAAAAGAGAGAAATTAATCATTTAATGAAAAATTGGGTTGTGAAAGTCATGACGGTGTATAACCTTACAGAAGAACCAGTTTCTTGCAGGCGTGTGGGCCCCATAACGAATCTGGCGACGCGCGCATGACGATGATGATGATCGCCGCAACACTATAGCTCTGGCGCCTGCAAAGTATGCCAGGACGTGCTACTGGGACAAAAGGCAACCAGCTTTCCACTACTTTTTCTTAAGTATTTTTTTCGGCTTTTCATTTTTTCATTTTTTATTTTGAAATACATTTTCATATTATTCAATATTAATTTTATTTATTTATGTAATAAAAAATGATAGTGGATGTTGATGTGGTATGTTGAGGTTCGATTTGTGATAAAATAGGGACCCTTGGAACTTATGAGAAACGAAATAGAAAATAACTAAGGAACAACAAAATAAGGTAATAATATTATTAATGACGAGAGATTCAGTGAATATGCTGGAGAGTACAAGTATTTTAGAGGGAAAAATTGTGCCAAAAATGAGCTATCGACGACCCTTTTATAGTCCAAAGGAGTCGTTACAACCCTAGCGAGTTTCGGGAATAGTTCTGATTTCCTTGGAGGTTGTTAGAGGTGGTGGTCATTACGCCTTCTTCGGGGTCGTTTAGCTAGGGTTTTAATCAGGTCAAACGTCCTTCTTGTTGGCGGCACGAAAGATGCGGTGGTGGTTCCAATTTTGGCGGAGTTGTTGGGTTAGGGTTTCCACCTGCCTTTCGTGTCTTGCGCTTGGCTCAACACTCACCTCCTTGGACTCTCTTCGAGTCTTTATTGTCAGCTTCGGGGTCCCCTGTTGGGAGGAGTGGGTCGTGCTTCTTCTGGGCGACAGGCAGGTTGTTGAAGTCTTCAGTACGACCCTGCTGGTAGGTCGTGTTATGTGGTTCTGGGCCGTGTACTTCACGAGCTAGACCATGTTGATGGGTCGTGATCCTCTGTGTAGGTCCCCTTAGGTCATGGTCTAGTGCGCTGGGCCAGGGCCTAGTTGAGTTTGCTATTTGGAAGTCGTAGAGCTCGTTTGAGTGTGTCCTCTTGGGACATTGCCATCTTTACTAGACATGGGCCTAGTTTTTACAGCCCAATCACTTTTGGGCCCAACAATAGCCCCTTCGTGCTTGGGGTCGATCGCTAGGGAGGCCCCAAGGTCAAATAGTTGAGTCGAACCCGTCATACGCAAGTGCTCAAAGCATGGAAGTTCTGAGCTCCTCGTGAGGAGGCATCGGGAGCCCTGGAGGGGTCCTTGTGAGGTCCTTATCTCCTTTGGATGATCGATCACAGCGTGGGTGAGCTCAACAGATGTAGGGGCCTGTTGGTAGTCTCCTACGTGGGAATGTAAGTGGCTCCATGGAGCTATCTTGCAGGCTCGAGTCATGGGTCCGGAACCACGAGATAGCTGGGGGGACATCTCGTAAGATGTCCCTCTTTATGGGAGCTAAGCTCTCATGTACAACGCTTTGTGCATCCCCGTGGGGAATTCGTGCGTAGAGGGTTAGCTTATTAGCCTGAGGGACCCTGAGGTCGTTTGAGTGGATCAGACCCTGTGGTCATGACTTACCGGGTCATATTTTCTAGGTTGCGACTTTGAAAACTGTGCACGGGAGTTTGAAAAGTGGTTTTTTATCATGTAGTGCGGGTATAACCGTAATTACGTGGGCAGTTTTGGGGTAATTATGAGAGGTTTGTGTGAATATGAACCGTCACCGGTTACATATGTCACGTCACGTCCCACTCTCTTAATCTTCTCGCGGCCTTCCTCTTTCGGAGTTTTTGGGGAGTTGTCCGGCGGTTGCACATTTTTGATTGAGAGAGGTTTGTTCCGCCATGAGGTTAGTCACGTTTGCCTGCTCTTTTCCCTTTTAATTATTCTCTTCTATGAGGTTTCGTAGTTGTGTATTTAGCGTGGTGAGGGCTCCTTAGGAGTTTCTTGAGTGGATAGAAATTCTGCGATGTCTTCTGCCTCCGACTCCCACAACAAGGGGAGTAGTTCTCCTCCTCTTTTTTTCGAATCGCTGCCCTCAGAGTCGTCGGCTCCGGAGGAGGTTGGGTCCCTCTCTCTAGGTCGTGGGTCACCGAAAATTGATCCGAGCGAGAAGGTTGCCCTGATCTCTGGGTTCTGGGTTGTTGAGGTTTCATCCTCTTCGGGGGGCGAACCCCCGGTGCAATCTGCCTACACAAAAACGGGGAAGCAAGCGACGTCCAAGAAGGGGCAGGTATTAGAAGCCAAGTCTACCATGACGGATATACAACTTCGTGAGGTCATGAAACAAGTTTCCAGAGAGGCTGTTCCTTTTCGGGTTCCCTTTGATGTAGAGAGGTATTACAACCCTTCTTTAGGCTATGTGGGTTTTTACCTTCCTATTGTAAAAAAGGGGGTGGATCTGCCTCAGCACCCTTTTTTTCTGTGATGTTCTCAACTCTTACGGTCTTGCTCCTTATAACCTGTCCCCCGTCACTTGGTGTCATATGATGGGAACTCTTTTAATCTTCATGGATAATGGCTTGGGTTTTCCTTCTATTCGGGAATAGCACTACATGTATAAGCTCAACCCTTTTTGCCCCGATTACTATTATGCAACTAAATGGATGGGGGACCGTTCTCCGTTGATGCAAGAGGCTCCAGACAATTCTTCGAGGTGGTGGAACAAGTGGTTTTATCTGGGGATGGATCATGACGACCCGGAGTTTACTCCGATTCACAAAGATGTTTTAAGTTAGTGCTCGCTCTATGGGTGATGGCTTGTTTGTCCATCTATTTAGTTCCATTCGGATGCTCATTTTTCCTGTTGCTTCTGCAGGTCTGCATCGCATCGAGCTGACTCGTGCAAAGCTAAAAAGGGTTGACAAGGCATCTCTATCGAGGTAAGATCGTGGAAAGAGGTTCGGGCTGGTAGGAACATCTGTGCCTTTTGCATCCGACATCCGGACGGTAAAGTGGTTGATCTACCAGAAAAGATGAGAGGGAGTAAGACTACGAGGGCCGCATTGACGGAGGCATTGAGAGTGAATGAGTGTGCTCGTGAGGAGGCAGGTCAGTCGGGCAGGAAGTATCCATCATCCGGGCATAGGGCCGGATTTCCACCGTGTAAACAATCCGTGACAGACCACAAAGAGCGATAGTTGTTCGTCCACAACAAGGATAGCCAACGGAAGGAAAATGAAAGAAGGGAAGAGAGGAACGTGGTGTTTGTGGAGGATGAGAGGGATGCGCGCTGGGAGATGAGACGTCGTGGGAAGGAGATCGTGCATGAGGAGTCCTCGGAGCGTGAGGTTGAAAGACCCTATTCCCATCTTCCTCCTCCTCCGCCTCCTTCTCCTACTGGTCGTGCGGGCGACATTGAGCTATTTGTGGCGAGGGTGCGTAAGCTACTAATGGGTTCCGTCTTCGTTTCTGAAGCTTCTATGGGTCCGGTCTTCCAAAGGATGGTGGATGTTGACACCCGTGCTATAGAGGTTCTTTTCGTGGTACTTCACATACCGTGATTATTCATAGTTCTTAGTCTGACGCTGTTGGTTGACTTGCAGGGCATTATGAGGCTTTTTACTCTGCACCGGGAGGTGACGACCCATGTTGAGGACCTGTTGAAAGATCTAGAGAATGCGAAGGCAGCTGCTCCCCGGGTTGCGGAGCTGGTGAGCAAGGTCCAGACTCTTGAGGAGGAGCTTGGCGGTACCGAGGAGGCGCTCCGCCTTTGTAAGGCGGAGTTGCTGTTGAGTTTTGTATACAAAAAACATTTATTACAATGAGTATACTTTCAACGTTATTTCCTATCTGTTAAACAAACTTACATGCGAGTAACAATGGTATCCTCTTATCTCACCGATAGGGACAATCATACTGCGTGTTGTAGATTGCAGAAGACAATATGATCACTTGACCTAGTGAGATATAAATATTATCATAGTTGAGACAACGTTGAGGATAAGTCTGTCGATATAAGCTGCAGCATAGTCGGAAAGAAGTGATCTATCTTGATCACTTGAAATGCTAGTACGTGCGGTTGCATATTGATTGGACCACAGTGAGATGTATTCTTCTGTATGACATCGGAGAATACAAGATCTCGATCTTGATTAATTCCAAACCCTAACGAAGGTTCAGGGGTATGCATAGGTTGACTATTGCTTTGACTTTCCATGGTGGAGAGTATGAGTAATGTGTTCGTATACCCGCATCAACAGTTCTTGTATTATAGTCTGAGACTGGAGTTAGGTTACCATATCCAAGTAATAGGATGAGGACATTCCCTCAGTACCTCAATAACATTCATCATGGTAAAGTCCTGTAGGCTGATTAAGTTCAAACACGAGTGATAAAGTTTGAGTCCTACTGCTCAGGAAAATAAGAAATTAATTAACTGAGGAAGCTTGTCAAAAGTTCCAATAAATTAATGAATGTCCACTAACCTTATTTATGGGGATTCTCAAGTAAATGCAGCTCGTTCTCATAACGTGGTAATAAAGGGGTAAGTCATTATTAATTCTGTGGTGAAAAAGAATTAATATTAATTAATTAATTAATTATGTCCTGGGTTGTGGACATGAAAATTAATTAATTCGTAGGCCCACTTTATTATTTGCATAGGTCCTATGTCTGGCCCAATAAAATATGCTGAATGGAGCCTAGTAGCCCATTAGGGTTTCAAACTCTAAATCTATAAATAGATGGTTCTCTCTCTCAAATCATATCAGTTCAAATCAGTTGAAAAACACAAAAACCCTAGGAGAGAGAGATAGTGGGCGGCGCTCAGTGTGTTTGGGAGAAGAAGGAATTCGACTCTGTCCTACACAATCACAATCCAATGGAATCCTCACCAGTAGCTAAATTGAATACCATTGGGATATAGATCTGAAGATCTAATATGGAGAACAACCTTTTCTTCTCTTCTATATTTCAATTAATTAAATCTTGAAATTAGATTTGTTTCTAATTTCTTATTCCGCAAATTTAATTAATTCTTGTGGTTGAATCAAGGGATTGGATTCTAACGAGAAAGATCGGATCAGACCCTACGGAGTTAAGGTATATTCAAAATCCACTGCAATTAATTCATAGGAGCATGCTTAGGGTTTATCGATATTTAATTGCTTGCAATATCTATGAACGATTCGTGTTTATTTGGATTTGGTGATTCAGTTCGCCTCGTGAATAATTCCTTACAGTTGGAGCATGCCAGGGGCAGGTCCTTAGATTTGAACAAGGAGTTTGCTAAAGCCGTGCCGGAGGTGGACTCTCTCTGGGGCAAGGTATGCACGCTGATGGCTCAACTATGTTTTGTGCAGGAGGAGCTTCAAGTGCAAGATATTAACCTTTGGCAGGAGTTGACTGACCTGGATAATAAGATCGCGCGCCTCAAGAAGGCTGAAGGACTAGATTACTCGGCTATCGTGATCTCGGAGCACTTTAGCAAGACATATGAGGTATGTGGTATTACTTGGTTGTGTTTTGCATTGTGCGCACTGATAGATCCTCCGAGCCTAAAAGGGAGGATCATCAGGACACCTTTGAGCCGTTCCTTACCGAGAATGCTTCCAATCCGACTTAAAACACCGAGGACCCTCATGGGGATGGTTCGTCTCCTTCGGAGGATCCGCAACCCTCCGCATCCGCCGCGTCCTGATTCTGCATCTCTACTGCCCTTGCTATCTGAACAACTTTTAAATCTTTTGCTTATGAACAATTTTAGTTTTTGCATTCCGATCAACTTTTTAATTTCCTACACCTGGATGGTTTTTCTCTTTGTTTGTGAATAGTGGCTACCCGCGGGTATTAGCGGGGTGGTATTTTTTATGCGTACTTCCTTATTGCATGTTGTTCTTGATTTGATGTGTTTTGTCGAGTTCCCTGTACCAAAAACATGTAGGTAGAATGGGGGAGGGTCGTGAGTGTGGGCGATGAACTAGGTATCGCCCCTCCGATGCTCAAGTTAGTATCTCGTGGGTGAAAAAATGACCAATAGACGAAAATTTAATTTAAAGTAGGTAAGGAACAGGGAAGAGGGGGCGTATCTGTAAGGTCCCTGGCGAGGAACATAGACACACTTCTACTTGTAGTAATGCTTAAGATGCTTGATGTTCCAGCTGTTGCATATGGGTCTCCCGTCAAGCGTAGTAAGTTGTAAGCCCCATGCCCAGGGATTTCGGTTACCACGCATGGTCCCTCCCATTGTGGGGCGCACTATTCTGCCTTGTCCTCTTTTGTGTTCTAGAATGCCTTCCTTAACACGAGGTCGAGCTCCTGGAAGGTCCGCAATCTCAACTTCCTATTAAAGAACTTCTCTTCTTTGCGCCATTCGTGCATAGATGTCGTTTCTTGCTTCATCGACCAGCTCACGACCTACCATGAGGTCGCGATCGTTGCTTGTAAGTTAGCAGAATTCGACCCTCAGACTTCGTATTTGAGTCTCAATAGGTATTACTGCTTCTTCGTCGTAGGCTAATGAGAATGGCGTAGCTTGAGTCACTGTTCAAGGAGCTGTTCGATAGGACCATAGAACCCCGGGTAGCTCCTCTACCCATCGGGACTTGTGGTCCTCCAACTTTTTTTTTCAGGGTATTCATTAAGGTTTTATTTGTGGATTCTGCTAATCTGTTGGCTTCCGGGAACCTCGGTGTTGAGAACACGAGCTTAATTCCGAATTTTTCGCAGAAGGCTTTGACCTTGCTGCTGGTGAACTGGGCTCCATTGTCAGTCCAAATTTCTTTTGGGGCCCCGAACCGACACAATATGTGGGTCCATAAGAACTTGATAACTTCTACCTCCCCGGTCCTAATTAGTGCTTCTGCTTCTACCCATTTCATGAAGTAATCGGTGGCTATTAGGATGTATTCCTTTTGGGTGGATCCTTTGGGCAACTTGCCCACGATGTCCATTCCCTAGGACATGAAAGGCCAGGGGGTGATTGTTGCATGCAGTGGCTCCGCACTAGGGGTGAACAAAACCAAACCAAACCATCGGGTTTCAGGTAGTTTGGGTTGGTTTGAAAACATATGCGGTTTAGGTTTGGGTTGAATTTTAGAAAACTTTTGGGTTATTGGTTCGGTTTGGGTGTGATTTTAACCGAACCGAACCAAAATTTATATACATATATAAATTATTAAACATTTTGTATTTATTTATGTTATTATATATTCTATATAAAATATAAGGATTATTTTCTACAAAGTACAAAATATAAACGTAACAAACCAAACCTTATTTTGTTACCCTAACCGTAATCGCACGTTCACAGCTTCACGCTGCTCCTCTCCATGGCACTGTGGATTTTGATTGAATCACATTTAATATTTTTATTTGCTAAACTTATGATTATGTATTAGATTTGTGAATTGTGGATTGTGATTTTTTATTGCATTAATTTGTGTTAATTTAGCAATTTTATGAAAAATTCTAAGAATTTCCAGTTAAACCCAAACCAAACCGAACCGAAACCGATGATTCAGTTTGCTTTGATTATGGTTCGGTTTCAATATTTTCACTCGGGCGGTTTGGGTTGAGTTTTTAGAAATTTGCGAGTTCAGGATTATGTGGGTTCAGTGTGGTTTTCAACCCGAACCGCCCGTTGCTCACCCCTACTCGGCACTTATGTGGGAGGTGGACTCGAACCTCTAGCATCGGTCGCACTTTTTCACAAACTCTCTTGCGTTGTGCTGCAGGATCGACCAATAGAAACCTGCAAAGATAACTTTATGAGCTAAGGACTGACATCCTGCGTGGTTTCCACAACACCTTCGTGAATCTCGTACAAAATTCTAACTATCTCGTGTTCATCAATACACCTAAGCGAGGGCCCCTACAGGGACCTTCAGTATAAAGGATCGTTCACCACCGTGTATTTCACAGCTTATCGTTCAAGGGTCATCCACGAATGCTCGTTTCTTGCACCTACAGATGCTATCTCCATCTGGTTCATAGCACTTGGCTGTTCGACGTAAGTTACCGGGATTGGTTTTTAAATATGAGTCGTGGTTGCACTGGCCAGGCCGGCCAAGGCGTCGACCATGCAGTTTTCCTCTCGTGCCACATATTTGATGTTGCATTCTTGGACATATTCTCTTAATTTTTTCATCTCTTCGTGGTAGCACAGCAAGCGGGGCTCTTTAACCTAGTACTCCTCGTTCGTCTAGTTGACCACTAGTTGCTAGTCGCTGAGGATCTCTACCCTCCTAGCCCCTACCTCTTTGGCCAATAAGGTACCTCTTAACAAGGCCTCGTATTCGGCCTCGTTGTTGGTAGCGTTCAAATGAATTTATTTTTGAAAGGTTTTACCCCAGGGGCTGGACAAATGCAGCCAGCTTCATCACGTTGGCGTTGCTAGTTCCGTCTATGTGCAGGATCCATGGTTTCTTCGCAGCAGATTCGTGGTTGAGGTGGGCCACTTCGTGCTCTACTTGGGTTTGGAGGTTGTTGGTGAATTCCTCTATGAAGTCCGCCAACACTTGAGATTTATTGCGGTCTTAGGTTCATACTCGCTGCCGTATCCTCCTAGCTCCACAACCCATTTGAGTAGTCGGCCGGATAGGCTTTGTTTCGAAAACACTGTACGAAGGGGGTACGCAATTACGACCTTGATTGGATGTGACACGAAGTAGGGTTTTAACTTCCGAACGGAGTTGATAAGTGATAACGTCAGCTTCTCCAAGGCTGTTTATCTAGTCCCAGGATCTAGTAGGGCCTTGTTGGCGTAGTGGATGTAGAGTTTTTCCGTGAACCGAATCACCAAAACCAAACTGAACCGGATCGATCTATGGATATTGCTCACAATTAAAATTCTCAAAACCCTAGCATGCTCCTATGAATTTAATATGAAGAATTGTGGATTTAGGGTTTACCGTAACTCCGTCGAGTCTGAACCGATCTTTCGCGTTTGAATTCCAAATCTCAATTCAACCACGCGATCCGATTTAATCTGCGGAAACAGAAATTAGAACCCTAATTTCTTAGATTAAAATTGAAACAGAAAGAGAAGGAAGAAAGAAATATGTTGTCCAGATTAGATCTTCAGGGCTGTGTCCCAATGCTGTTCAGATCTACTACTGGTGAGGACTCCGTAGATCTGTATTCTGAGCAGGACCAGAATCAAAATTCTCCTCCTTTGAACTCCCAAAATCGGCGCCCACCTCTCTCTCTCTAGGGTTTGTGTTTCAACTGTGTTACAACTTATGAGAGAGAGTTGTCTATTTATAGACCTATGGTTGGAAACCCTAATGGGCCATTTTGGGCTCAATTCAGCATATTTAATTGGGCCAGTCCTGGGACCTAATGCAAATAATAAAGTGGACCTATAAATTAATTAATTCCCATGTCCACAACCCAGGACACAATTAATTAATTAATTAATATTAATTCTTTTTCACCACAGAATTAATACTGACCTACCCCTTTATTACCACGTTATGAGAACGGGTTGCATTAATTGAGAATCCCCATATTTAAGGTTGCCGGACATTCATTAATTAATCGGAGCCTCTGACAAGCTCTGACTACAATTAATTAATATCTTATAATTCGTGAGTAGTACCACTCAAACCTTATCACTCGTGCCTGAACTTAATCAGCCTGCAGGACTTTGGCACGATGAATGTTATTGAGCTCCTCAGGGAATGCCCCCATCCTATTACTCGGATATGGTTACCTAAGTTCAGTCTCAGGCGGTACTACACGAACTGCTGTTACCCAAGATGCGGATATACGAGCACGTTACTTAGGCTCTCCACCATGGCAAGTCAAAGCAACAGTCAACCCGTGCAAACCCCTGAACCTTCGTTAGGGTTTGGACTCAATCAATATAACGAGATCTTTTATTCGCTGATGTCAGACAGACGAATATATCTCACTGCGGTCCATCAATACGCCACCTCTGCGTACCAGCATGTTAAGTAACCAAGACAGACTACTTATTCCTACAATGCCGCAGCCATTCGGACAGACGTATCCTCATACGCTGTCTCGGCTGTGATCAGGTTTATGTCTCACTAGGTCAAGTGATCATACTGTCTTCTGCGATCTACAACACGCCGTATGATCGTCCCTATCGGTGAGACAAGAGGATACAATTGTTCATACATGTAAGATTGTTAACATATAGGAGAAATAAACCGTTGTATACTCATTGTAATAAATGCTTTCAGTATACAAAACCCATCAATCTCCCACTTATACTCAAAGCATAACAAAGCTATTACAGAGTATACAGTCTGTCTATTTAGTCTGCTGTCACTTTAACCACTGTAAGTGGTCGGCATCCACCTCAGACCCAACTCACGAATATGTCTTTTATAATCTTTCTGCGGCAAGCTCTTTGTAAACGGATCAGCAAGATTGTCAGCAGTGTCAATCTTCTTAATCAGCACATCGCCCCTCGATACGATTTCTCGTATGATATGGTACTTTCTCTCTATGTGTTTTCTTGCCCTGTGAGACCGCGATTTCTTTGAGTTTGCCACTGCACCAGAGTTATCACAATAAATTGTGATGCTCCTCGGCAAACTCGGGATCACGCCCAACTCTAAAAGGTAGTTCCGGAGCCACACCCCCTCTTTCGAGGCGTCGAAGGCGGCGACATATTCCGCCTCCATGGTGGAGTCAGCAAACACATATCCTGAGGTCGATTTCCCCAGGGTAAACACATATCCCGAGGTCAATTTCTTCTCATCCTGGTCCCCTTGGAAATCCGAGTCTGTATAACCCACAGGGCACAAATCCTCACTTTGATAAACTAGGCAGAAATTCCTAGTTCTTTTCAAATACTTGAGGATGTGCTTTACTGCAGTCCAGTGCGCCTGTCCAGGGTTAGACTAATATCTTGCTACCATGCCAACGGCATAATAGATATCTGGCCTGGTACACAACATTGCATACATGAGACTACCCACAGCCGAAGCGTATGGTACAAGACTCATCTCGTCTTTCTCCCGCTGTGTCTGAGGACACTGCCTACCAGAAAGACGAACGCCATGTCTGAAAGGTAGTAAGCCTTTCTTGGCGAGTTGCATGCTGAACCGGGCTATCACAGTATCCACATAGGATGCCTGGGATAAGCTCAACATTCTTCTTTTACGATCTCGTAAGACCTTAATCCCAAGAATGTAGCCAGCTTCTCCCAGATCCTTCATTTGGAACTGTTCGGATAACCAAACTTTGATTTTGGACATCAGTCCCTCGTTGTTTCCAAACAGGAGTATGTCATCAACGTATAGTGCAAGGAAGACCACGCTCCCACTGACACAAAGTCTGGTAAACACAACTTTCGTTTTCCAACTGTGCAAATCCATAGGATTTAATCACATCGTTGAAACGTAAGTTCCACGACCTTGAAGCTTGCTTAAGTCCATACAAGGACTTCCTAAGCTTCCAGACAAGATGTTCTTCGCCCTTGCTTATGTAACCCTCGGGTTGCTGCATGTAGATGTCCCTACCTTCTTCAAGGTAACCGTTTAGAAAAGCGATTTTGACATCCATCTACCAGATCTTGAGGTCCATATGCGCAGCTATGGCAAGGAGTATCCAGATGGATTTGAGCATGGCTACGGGTGAAAAGGTTTCGTCATAGTTAATGCCCTCTTTCTGACTATAACCCTTTGCCACCAGCCTGGCCTTAAAAGCCGTGATCTTTCCATCCACCCCTTTCTTTCTCTTGTATACCCATTTGCACCCTATGGCCCTAAAGCCATCCGGCAAATCAGTTTTCTGGTATACATCCATAGCAGTTATGGATTCAATTTCAGAATCCATGGCGACATGTCATTTGGCAACATCCTTGTCTTGCACTGCCTCTTCGTAAGTCAGTGGGTCAGAGTCCTCATGTCCGTCTTCCGGGCTCAAGTCCGAAGACTCACCCACGAATATGTACCTTTCCGGCTGGAAAATAACTCTCCCACTACGACGAGGCATCGGTGCCGTGTCAGTAGTAGGTGCAGTGACTTGCGATCCTGCACCTTGCACTGAAGAACGTGTCTGCGGTGTTGTACCTCTCACAGGTGCACCCACATCTGCACGCTCCCCTTCCCTTGGAATTGCATTCTCGTTCTCAATTTCTTGAAGAACGATATCACTCCTTGACTTGTGATTACTCACATACTCGTCCTCCAAGAATCTAGCGTTGGTGCTAACAACGACTCTTTGACTCTCAGGACAGTAAAAGTAACCACCTTTCATTTGCCTAGGATACCCTATGAACATCATTACTTCTGACCTGCTTTCTAACTTATCAGGTTCCTTCGATAGTACGTGTGCCGGACAGCCCCATACTCTAAACTTGAACAAACTAGGTTTGCGACCTAGGAAGAGCTCAGAAGGTGTCTTAGGAACTGATTTAGAAGGCACCACATTAAGCACGTAAGCTGCTGTTTCCAATGCGTAGCCTCAAAACAAAATTGGTAAGTTTGCATAACTCATCATTGATCTTACCATCTCTAGAAGAGTCCTATTTCTTCTTTCAGCTACACCGTTTTGCTGGGAGTACCCGGTGCAGTCCACTGGGATGTAATCCCATTTTCTGACAAATACTGCAGGAACTCGTTACCGAGGATTCGCCACCACGGTCAGATCGCGGTGACTTGATAGTTTTCCCGACCTTCTTTTCTACCTCAGCCTTGAACTCTTTGAATTTCTCAAAGCATTCAGACTTGTAGCGAAGCAGGTAAACGTATCCGTACCTTGAGTAATCGTCAATGAAAGTGACGAAGTACTCGTACCCTCCATGAGCCTGTGTGGACATCAGTCCACATAAGTCAGAATGGATCAATTCCAACACTTCCTCTGCTCGAGACTGACTAGCTTTGAAAGGCTTAGTTGACATCTTGCCCTCGATGCAGGATTCGCAGACTTGATAAGGTACAGCCCGGACTAGGTCCAATGTACCGTCATCTGCAAGTCTCTGAATCCGCTTCAAGCTGATGTGACCCAGTCTCAAGTGCCAGAGATATGTAAGATCCTTATCAGAAGAAGTAAGTTTTCTCTTCTTAGGATTATCAATTACGGATGAATTACATGCAATACTTGCAGAAGACTTATGATTACAGTTAACAACATAGAGAGAATTATTCAGCATTCCACGATAGATAACACCGTTATTACCAATGATAGAAACACCACTATCAAAAATAACTGAATATCCATCAACATAAAGTTTTGAAACTGAAATAAGGTTCCGCCGAAAATCCGGCACATACAAAACATCTCTCAATGTTAAAACGGAATCATCAAAGTACAAGGTGAAATCTCCAATGGCAGCTGCACTCACTTGTGTTGCGTTCCCCATCGAGATGGTAACCTCGTCATTCTTCAGCACCCTCCTCGGTGTGAACCCCTGCAAAATGTAACAAACATGATCAGTAGCTCCAGTATCCACTACCCACGAATGAGTAGAAACCGATGCTAAACATGTTTCCGTTACAAATGCAAATGACGTACCTTGTCCCTTTGCATTCGGACAATCCACCTTTCTGCATCCAGCACACTCGTTCTTCTTTGGAGTGACCTTGGCTCTCATCTCCTTCCTAGATTTGCCATCACTGCCTGTTTCCCTGAATTTGCTCTCAGCACCATCATCTCCAACCTTAGAGGTTGTCGAACCAGTACTAGAGCCATACAGAACAGGTTTCCGTGCTCGCATGGTAGACTGCTCCACTACAAGATCCTCAAGCAGCTCATGCAGAACATACTCTCCCTTTGCAGCAGCAATTACATTAAAGTCATGATAGGATTCCGGAAGAGAATTCAAGATAATATCAATCTCGCCTTGCGCACTGATATTACCACCCCGCACAGTAAACTGTCTCATGAGATCAATCAAAGACATCATGTGCGTAGTCACTGAACTATCCTCAACCATCTTCTTGCACACAAGATTGTGCACAAGCTTACAGTTAATAGTTCGCTCCACTTTGCCAAAAGCCGTCGAGAGTTCCTTCCAAAGCTCTCCAGCTCTTTCGAGGTGTTCATACTTATGCCTTAACTCTCTATACAGGGAACCCGTGATGAGCCAGAAGGCAAACCATCAGCATCCTCCCATCTGTCATAGAATTCAAGCTCAAGTTCGCACACACCTCTTTGAGAACGCAACAGTGGATCCATGTAAAGAACATGTGCTTGATTTTTCAGATAAAGGATATGTTTGATGCAGAAACTCCATTCATGAAAGTTTGGATCAGTTAGAGGATTGAGAGCAAGTAAATGATCGACAGTAGACATAGACGTATCTGAAACAATAAGGAATCTTAAATAAGAACATACATGTTGAACTTCGAAAACAAATGCATTGAAAACCTTTTAATAAATCAAATACAAATGTTTTCCACTAATTGCCCAAGAGTTCCCACCGCAAGCTACACTCGTAGACATTTACGATGTCACCCTCAACCAGAACTGAGGGTTTTAAGCCCCAATCCATTTAATTTCACTACCATGTCAGGAAGCTTTTGACACTAGAAATTAATAATTAGTGAAAACCTTAGACCAAGCCATCTCTCAAGAACAGGGATGCAATTCTTGCATTATATTCTAAGATGCTTCTAAGCAATTAACCACAAATTTAACTCCGGCCAAAAGAGACAGTTTAGCATGGCACGTAACCATACCACACAACCCTTAAAGCTTTTGTTATCTATAATTTAAATCAATCTTAGAATACTTGTGAAAGAGGTCTACGCAAGCTACACTCGTAGACGTTTATGCAAAACCCTCCCACTATTCACATGATTTAAATTGTTTGTCTAGAAATCCCAACAACCGTACCCATGCACCTCCGGAAACTAGCAAGCTACACTCGTAGACGTTTACTAGAACGAGAGATACACTTACAACCTAGGACCGCTTTGTGGAGGTCTATTGATTTTAATTAAAAAATCTGCTTAGTATTTTTCTTTTAAAAGGTTTCTTTATGCGCACACATAATTTCTTTATGAGCCCTCCGTCGTGCTCCCTCGGCCCTGCGTCGGCTCCGTCTTCGTTCTTCGTCCTCGACCCGTCCAATTACAAATTTGAAAATTACAGAAAATCTATTCTATTACAATTTTCAAATCTACACTAATCACGGATTTTCTCGTGATTTTACAAAACAATTCAGCCCTACACGGATAAACCACCGCGGGCTGAATCAACGGGTTGCCACGAGGAACAAAAACCAAACATCCACAAAACAATAAATTCATACATGCATATCGAATTTAATTATGAACAACAGAGCCATAAATCAGAAACCTGGCTCTGATACCAATTGTAGGGTTTTTCCGTGAACCGAATCACCAAAACCAAACTGAACCGGATTGATCTATGGATATTGCTCACAATTAAAATTCTCAAAACCCTAGCATGCTCCTATGAATTTAATACGAAGAATTGTGGATTTATGGTTTACCGTAACTCCGTCGAGTCTGAACCGATCTTTCGCATTTGAATTCTAAATCTTAATTCAACCACGCGATCCGTTTTAATCTGCTGAAACAGAAATTAGAACCCTAATTTCTTAGATTAAAATTGAAACAGAAAGAGAAGGAAGAAAGAAATCTATTCTCCAGATTAGATCTTCAGGGCTGTGTCCCAATGCTGTTCAGATCTACTGCTGGTGAGGACCCCGTAGATCTGTATTCTGAGCAGGACCAGAATCGAAATTCTCCTCCTTTGAACTCCCAAAATCGGCGCCCACCTCTCTCTCTCTAGGGTTTGTGTTTCAACTGTGTTACAACTTATGAGAGAGAGCTGTCTATTTATAG
The DNA here is from genome assembly GCA_026898455.1 of Plectranthus barbatus. NCBI lineage: Eukaryota > Viridiplantae > Streptophyta > Magnoliopsida > Lamiales > Lamiaceae > Plectranthus > Plectranthus barbatus. The sequence continues at coordinate 487,434 of JAPKLW010000376.1, read as the reverse complement.
ACCTAGGGTTGGAAACCCTAATGGGCCATTTTGGGCTCAATTCAGCATATTTAATTGGGCCAGTCCTGGGACCTAATGCAAATAATAAAGTGGGCCTATAAATTAATTAATTCCCATGTCCACAACCCAGGACACAATTAATTAATTAATATTAATTCTTTTTCACCACAGAATTAATACTGACCTACCCCTTTATTACCACGTTATGAGAACGGGTTGCACTAATTGAGAATCCCCATATTTAAGGTTACCGGATATCCATTAATTAATCGGAGCCTCTGACAAGCTCTAACTACAATTAATTAATATCTTATAATTCCTGAGTAGTACCACTCAAACCTTATCACTCGTGCCTGAACTTAATCAGCCTGCAGGACTTTGGCACGATGAATGTTATTGAGCTCCTCAGGGAATGTCCCCATCCTATTACTCAAATATGGTTACCTAAGTTCAGTCTCAGGCGGTACTACACGAACTGCTGTTACCCAAGATGCGGATATACGAGCACGTTACTTAGGCTCTCCACCATGGCAAATCAAAGCAACAGTCAACCCGTGCAAACCCCTGAACCTTCGTTAGGGTTTGGACTCAATCAATATAACGAGATCTTTTATTCGCTGATGTCAGACAGACAAATATATCTCACTGTGGTCCATCAATACGCCACCACTGCGTACCAGCATGTCAAGTAACCAAGACAGACTACTTATTCCGACAATACCGCAGCCATTCGGACAGATGTATCCTCATACGCTGTCTCGGCTGTGATCAGGTTTATGTCTCACTAGGTCAAGTGATCATACTGTCTTTTGCGATCTACAACACGCCGTATGATCGTCCCTATCGGTGAGACAAGAGGATACCATTGTTCATACATGTAAGATTGTTAACAGATAGGTGAAATAAACCGTTGTATACTCATTGTAATAAATGCTTTCAGCATACAAAACCCATCAGTGGACTGGGTGTTGAACAGTCCCAACTTCTCTCACGAGGACCGATCAACTGCCTTCTCTGATACGGATAGGTATAGCAAGAGGACCTCCCCGATCTTGGGTTTCACCAAGATCGGAGGACTGGTGAGGTAATGCTTTAGTTCCTCCGGGACCTTCGCGCATTCGTCGGTCCATTCGAATTTCTTCCCTTTCTTCAAGGTCTAGAAGAATGCTTGCATCTTCTCGGAACATTTTGCCACAAACCTACTTAGGGCTGTGAGTCAGCTGGTAAGCTTTTGTACTTCCTTCGAGTTCCTGGGATGAGGCAGCTGGTGGATTGCTCTAATTTGAGAGGGATCGGCCTCGATCCCTCTTTTTGTCACCATGTACCCTAAGAACTTGCCCGAGGATATTCCAAATGCGCATTTTGCTGGTTTGGGTTTCATGTTGTACTTCTTGAGAGTTTCAAAGGCCTCCTGTAGGTGCGTTACGTGGTCTTCCACCTTGAGGGATTCGGCTAACATGTCGTTGATATATACTTCCAGGTCCGCCCTATGAGGTGCTCGAACATCTTGTTAACCAACCATTGATAGGTCGATCCAGCGTTCTTAAAACTGAAGGGCATTACCTTATAATAGTAAATCCCCTTACTGGTCATGAAGGTCGTCTTCTCTTGATCCAAGGGGTGCATCTGGATTTCGTTGTACCCTGAGAAGGTGTTCATAAAACTTAGGAGGTTGTGCCCTACGGTAGCATTCACAATGCTGTCAATGTGGGGCAGCGGGTAAGGATCCTTGGGACACGTTTTATTTAGGTTGGTAAAGTCGATACAAATGTGATTCTTGCTGTTCTTTTTTTATGACCACGACCTTCTCCAGTCACGTTGGGTACTTGACTTCCTGGACTGACCCGATACTCAGGAGCTTATCGATATCCCATTGATAGCTTGGTTCTTCTCTGGGGTGAACTTCTGTCGCCTTTGTTGGACTGGCTTCTTGTGGGGGTCTACTTACAACTTGTGGGTCATTACCTCTGGGTGGATGCCTGTAATATCTTTGTGGGACCACACAAAAATGTGAGGTTTGGATTGTAGGAATCGTACGAGTTTGGTACAAACCTCAGGAACCAACTTCGATCCAATAAAGGTCGTTTTGGTAGGGTTGCACTCGTCCAGGTGAATTTCCTCAAGATCCTCAGGAGGTGTGGACTTGATTGGTTCCTCGATGGTGTTTACTGCCTTGAGGCTGGTGTAGTAACATTCTCTAGAGGCCTTTTGTTTGCTGTGGATGGTGTGTATTCCCCACCTCATGGGGAATTTGACTACTTGGTGGTAAGTGGAAGGCACGACCTAGAGTTCGTGCTACCAAGGTCGTCCCAAGATGGCGTTGAAGGGTGAGGGTGCGTCTACTACCTGGAAGATTAGGTCCAGGTTCTCCCCGCCACACCATACTGGGAGGCGCACGTCCCCTAGCGTGTTCCTTTTCTCTCCGTTGCACCCAGTTAGTTGGGTAATGTTTCCTATCAACTTTGATTCGAGAATGCCCATCTCCTTGAAGGCTTGGAAGAACAGTACATTGGAAGAGCTCCCATTGTCTACCAAGATCCGGCAGACACGGCATTTGGAGATCAGGTGCGAATGACCAACGCACTGTGGTGAGGATGATGGATCCCAGATGACTCTTCACTGGTGAATTCGATGACCTCATGTTCTGGGTTCTTGCGAGGTATTCCATCCGTATTACTGGCAGCACGGCAGGCCCTTTTAGCTAAAGTCTGGTTGATCCTACTTACTTTCGATCCTTCGGTGATGTAGTGCACCATCCTCTCCGTCGTTGGGGATGCCGGTGGAGGCTTGTCACCATCGGGCTTCTTCTCGGGGTAGGTCTTCCCATGGGTCCGGTCTTCTTTCCTTTAGTCGAAAGGTACTCTATGAGCATACGTTTTTTAGGAGCTCTAGGACTTCGATTCTTAGCACGCGACATTTCTCCGTGCGATGACCATGATCGTTAAGGAATTCGCATAACTGTTGGGTTTTGTATACAGAAAACATTTATTATAATGAGTATACATTCAGCATTATTTTCTATCTATTTAAAAAGCTTACATGCGAGTAACAATGGTATCCACTTATGTCACCGATAGTGACAATCATATTGTGTGTTGTAGATCGCAGAAGACAGTATGATCACTAGACCTAGTGAGATATAAATATCATCACAGCCGAGACAATGTTGAGGATAATTATGTCGGTATAGGCTACAATATAGTCAGAAAGAAGTGATCTGTCTTGATAACTTGATATGCTGGTACGTGCGGTTGCGTATTGATTGGACCACAATGAGATGTATTCTTCTATCTGACATCAGAGAATACAAGATCTCGATCTTGATTGAGTCCAAACCCTAATGAAGGTTCAGGGGTAGGCACGGGTTGACTGCTGCTTTGACTTGCCATGGTGGAGAGCCTGAGTAACATGCTCGTATACCTGCATATTGGGTAACAACAGTTCGTGTATTATAGTCTGAGACTAGAGTTAGGTTACCATATCCGAATAATAGGATTGGGGACATTCCATGAGGAGCTCAATAACATTCATCGTGCTAAAGTCATGCAGGCTGATTAAGTTCAAACACGAGTGATAAGGTTTAAGTGGTACTGCTCAGGAAAATAAGAAATTAATTAATTTTGGAAGTTTGTCAGAAGCTCCAATAAATTAATGAATGTCCACTAACCTTAAATATGGGGATTCTCAAGTAAATGCAACCTGTTCTCATAACGTGGTAATAAAGGGGTAGGTCAGTATTAATTCTGTGGTGAAAATGAATTAATATTAATTAATTAATTGTGTCCTGGGTTGTGGACATGAGAATTAATTAATTCATAAGCCCAATTTATTATTTTCATTAGGTCCCAGGTCTGGCCCAATTAAATATGCTAAATGGAGCCTAGTAGCCCATTATGGTTTCAAACTCTAAATTTATAAATAGATGGTTCTCTCTCTCAAATCATATAAATTCAAATCAGTTGAAAAACACATAAACCCTAGGAGAGAGAGATATAGTGGGCGACACTCAGTGTGTTTGGGAGAAGAAGGAATTCGACTATGTCCTACACAATTACAATCCTGTGGAATCCTCACCAATAGCACGATTGAACCATATTGGGATACATATATGAAAATCTAATCTGAAGAACAACATTTTCTTCTCTTCTTTATTTCAATTACTTAAATCTTGAAATTAGGTTTGTTTCTAATTTCATATTCCGCAAATTTAATTAATTCGTGTGGTTGAATCGAGGGTTTGGATTTCAAATGCGAAAGATCGGATCAGAGCCTACGGAGTTAAGGTATATTCAAAATCCACAACAATTAATTCATAGGAGCATGCTTAGGATTTACGAATGTTTAATTGCTTACAATATCCATGAACGATCCAGGCTTATTTGGATTTGACGATTCAGTTCGCCTCGCACAATAAATCCTTATAATTGGTATCAGAGCCTTGGTTTCAATTTCATGGCTCTGTTGGATAAGAAATTATTCGATTTATGCATGAATGAATTTTTTATTGTTGTAGATGGTTTTTGATTTTTTTTCCACGTGGCCACTCGTTTGATTTAATCCGCGGTGGTTTATCCGTGTTTGGATTAAATCAATTTTGTAAAATCACAAGAAAATTTGTGATTAGATTTGATAGAAAACTCAAATATAATAGATTAGATCGATTTTGTATTTTTCAAATCTGTAATTTGTACAAAACGAAGAACGAAGTAGAAATCGGTGACGAGATACAGTAACGGAAGACGCTGGCGGCAAGAGGCCGCACGTCACAGGCGACTGTGCAGCAATCGCAGCAAGCGACTGCGGCGGCGGTGCGCGCGCAGGGGACAACTGCACGCGGCTGCGGGCGGTGGAAAGCAGGCCGACGGTGCAAACCCTAATTAGGGTTTGTGCTGCACAACTTCGTCTCCATGGTGGTAGTCGGCGGCAGTGGTGATCGGACCTCGCACGTGCACGACGGGCAATGCAGGTAGGGGTGAGCAAAAAACCGAAAAATCTGAAAATCGAACCAAATTGAAAAAATTTCGGTTATTTTAGTTTTTGGTTCGGTTCGGTTACGATTTTTTAAGTAATTCGGTTTTCAGTAGTCGGTTCGGTTTTGTATTTTTCCGAACCGAATTAACCGAAAAACAAAAATTTTATATATATAATATTAATATATTATTTATATATAGAATAGTGATCAGGTGAGAATAGTCCATCTCATCAAATCGACGAACATGATTCATTCTCAGCAAATTGAAAAACGCGGCATTTTTGCCCCAATATCCTGCAGTTTTAGCCTTTTAAGGCTAAAACTGTAAAAAAACTCAAACACAAATAGCAACCTGCATTTTAAGCCCGATTTACTTCATTTCTACATAACTACGAATTAAAAAAAATAAACATCTTCTTCTTCAAAGCAGCAACACGAGCGTAGTCTCTATAAAACTCAATACCAACATCAACAATTCTAAAAACTCTGCCCTTAAAATGCTTCATCTCATCAACACACTTTGGAATAAATGAACCTGTAAGATACAAAAATGCACAAAGTTAACACTAAAGATGCACAATATAATAGTAAAAATGAACGTCGATTTGAATACACACTTTGGAATAAATGAACCTGTAAGATACAAAAATGCACAATATAATAGTAAAAATGAACGTCGATCTGAATAAAACAAAATTTTTAAAACTATATTCATGCACAATAAACAAAGTCGAGACCGAACACGAATGCGAAATCCAGAAACAAAGAAAAAAAATCTGATCGATAGAAGAAATATAAATCAAATCGACCGAAGAAGGAAGAAGAAATCAAATCGCATGAAGAAAGGAATAAAAATCTAATGAGATACTATTTCAGATTTAAAAAAGCTAAAATTACAAAAATAACCTTAATTTTGCAAAACTGCAGAATAATCGAGGAAAACTGCACACGGAGTTGTAATCACAAAATCAAAGGCTGAGATTTATTCTCATTTTTCATACTAAAAACTATTCTCATATAATCACTACTCTTTATATATATATATATATAAAATATATATTGAACTACACTTAAACATTAATATATATATATATATATATATATATATATTTAACTATATTTAACCGAAATTATATATATAATGTTAAAAAATGATAAAAATATATATATATATATATATATAATATTAATATATATATATTTAATTGCTGAAACTTTATTTTTATTTTTTTATGATTATTTTTTAATTTTTTCTGATTTTATATTTTTTTGGATTAAAATTTTGGTTTAACCGAAAAACCGACGTAAAAAACCGATAACCGAACAGGAATTTTGGTTCGGTTTTTTTTCCTGTTCGATTTGATTCAGTTACGAGAAAAAAAATTTGGTTTTCGGTTCGATTTTTTTTTTCAGGCAAAAACCAAACCGAAAAACCGAATGCTCACCCCTAAATGCAGGTGTAGGCAGCACGAGAATGGTGGCGGGTGTCGGATGACGGGAAGCATGGCAGTGTGCTTCACACGCAGGGCCTGCGTGACCCGCATCGACCAACGTGTTGTGTGTCGCTTGATGCAGCCGGCCGCATCGGTCGATGCAACCATGGCGTCGGTCGGCACCAGCAACGGCGGCGCGGTGTGGTGGTGGCGACGGCGGGGTGTGTGTGTTAATGTTGGTGCAATCGGTTGCAAATCCTAGGGTTTGCGATTCGGTTGTGGTACTAATTTTCAAATCACAAACCCTAGATCCAAAAAGATTTGGTGGTTGAGAAAATCAAGGCCCTTGAAGATTTGTGAAGATTTGGAAGATTTGAAGATCTGTATTCAAATTTCAAGTTCTGTAATAGATAGAATTTTTTATTTTCCTATTTTTTTGGGGCCACGAGATATTTTTGTTTGTCTTAATTGCCCTCGTATGATGTGTGATTTATTATTTGCGCAATAAACATGTGTAGATAATAGGAAAACATGTTTTACTGCTTTATTATTTACAACTTTCAATAGCATGCTTATATGATTAATTTCTTGTTGGATTATATTTTGAATTTTTTGACATGTTTAATTACATGTAAAAATTTGGTAAAATATAGTGACATGAAATTATTTATGTGTGCATTTAAAAATCTTTTGAGTTAAAAATACTAAGCAAATTTTTTAATTAAAATCAACAGACCTCCACAAAGTGGTCCTAGGCTATAAGTGTGCCTCTCGTCTTAGTAAATGTCTACGAGTGTAGCATGCTAATTCCCGGAGGTGCATGGGCTGCAGCTGTTAGGATTTTTAGACAAATAATTTAAATCAAGTGAATAGTGGGAGGGTTTTGCGTAAACATTTACAAGTGTAGCTTGCATAATTCATATCTCATAAGTATTCTAAGACTGATTTAAATTATAGATAACCAAGGCTTTGAGGGTCATGTGGTATGGTTTTTCGCCATGCTCACTGATTTCTTTTGGCTAGAGTTAAATTTGTGGTTAATTGCTTAGAAGCATCTGATGATATAATGCAGTTGCTGCTTCCCTGCTTGAGATGTGACTTGGTCTAAGTTTTTACACTAATTATTAGTTTCATGTGTCTAAGGATTCATGACATGGTATGAAATTAAAGGATTGGGGCTTAAAACCCGCAGTCTGGTTGAGGGTGACATCGTAAACGTTTACGAGTGTGGCTTGCGGTGGGAACTCTTGGGCTATTAGTGGAAAACATTTGTATTTAATTTATCAAGAGATTTTCAATGCATTTGTTTTTGATGTTTTGCATGTTTGTTCTTATTTAGATTCTTTATTTGTTTCAAATATGTTTATGTCTAATGTTGATCATATTCTTGCTCTCAATCCCTTAACTGGTCCAAACTTTCCTGAGTGGAGATACTGCATTGAGTATATTATCCTGTCTAAGTAACATGCATTTGTTCTTACTATGAAACCACTTGCCCAACGTCACCTAAAGTTTCTAGACGTGAGAAGGAATTCTATAACAGATGGGTGGCATCTGAAGATTTTACTTACAAGTTGATCTCGGATAACCTGTCTAGAGAATTGAAGCTCAAGTACGTGGGCTATTGTAGCTCAGTTGCGATCTGGAAGGACTTGATGGATACGTATGGCAAAGTGGAACGAATTGTCTGCTATGATATCGTGAAAGATCTTGTTTGCAAGAGAATGACTGATGGTAGTTCAGTGACATTACATGTGATGATGATTGATAGCACTATGAATTGGTTCACACTTAGAGGTGGATGTATCAGCAATCGGGCCAAGATCGATATAATCCTGAACTCATTGTCGCTTTCATTCTATGACTTTAAGAGGGATGTAGCTAAGAGAAGCGAGTATACTTTTGATGAGTTGCTTACTGATCTCTTAGCAGAACAGTCTTTCGTACCTTCATGAAATTCTGAGTTATCAAATTTTGTACACAATTTGAACACATTGAAAGATGTGGTCAATAACGGGTACAAAAATCTGATTGATCGAAGAAGACGTGAAAGGAGGTCAAAGGAGATGAAGAGGGTTGGTGTCACTTCAAGCAAGAACGCATGTGGAATCAAGGGACAAGGTACACCATTTGCATTAGTAACGGAAACATGTTTAGCATTTGTTTCTACTCATTCGTGGGTTGTGGATACTGGAGCTACTGATCATGTTTGTTACACTATGCAGGGGTTCACACCGAGGAAGGTGCTGAAGAATGACAAGGTTACCATCTCAATGGGGAATGCAACGCGAGTGAGTGTAGCAGCCATTGGAGATTTCACCTTGTACCTTGATGATTATAGTTTGACTCTGAGAGATGTTTTATATGTGCCGAATTTTCGACGGAACCTTATTTCAATTTTCAAACTTTTCTTTGATGGATATTCAGTTATTTTTTATAGTGGTGTTTCTATCATTGGTAATAACGGTGTTATCAGTCGTGGGATGCTGAATAATTCTCTCTATGTCAATCATCATATGTCTTCCGCGAATGTTGCATGTAACTCATCTGATATTGATAGTCCTAGAACCAGAAAGTTTACTTCTTCTGATGAGGATCATACATATCTCTGGTACTTAAGACTGGGTCACATCAACTTGAAGCGGATTCAACGACTTGCAAATGATGGTACATTGGACTTAATCCGGCCTGTACCTTATCAAATCTGCGAATCTTGCATCGAGGGAAAGATGTCTTCTAGGCCTTTTAAGGCTAGTCAGTCTCGAGTAAAAGATGTGTTGGAATTGATCAATTCTGACTTATGTGGGCACATGTCCACACAAGCTAGTAGAGGGTATGAGTACTTCGTCACTTTCATTGACGACTACTCGAGATACATATACGTTTACCTGCTTCGCTACAAGTCTGAATGCTTTGAAAAATTCAAAGAGTTCAAGGCTGAGGTAGAAAAGAAAGTCGGGAAAACTATCAAGTCATTGCGATCTGACTGTGGTGGCGAATACCTCGGGAACGAGTTTCTACAATATTTGTCAGATCTTGGGATTACGTCCCAGTGGACTGCACCGGGTACTCCCTAGCAAAATGGTGTAGCTGAAAGAAGAAATAGAACTCTTTTGGAAATGGTAAGATCAATGATGAGTTATGCAATCTTACCTATTTTGTTTTGGGGATACGCATTGGAAACAACGGCTTACATCTTAAACCTAGTGCCTTCTAAATTGGTTCGTAAGACACTCTGTGAACTCTTCCTTGCACGCAAACCCAGTTTGTGCAAGTTTAGAGTATGGAGTTGTCCAGCACACGTGCTGACGAAGGAACCTGATAAGTTAAAAAGTAGGTCCAAGGTAATGCTGTTTATAGGGTATCATAGGCAAACAAAAGGTGGTTACTTTTACTGTCCTGAGAGTTAGAGAATCTTTGTTAGCACCAACGCTAGATTCTTAGAGGACGAGTATGTGAGAAACCACAAGACAAGGAGTGATATAGTTCTTCAATAAATTGAAGATGAGAATGCAATTCCAAAGGAAGGTTAACGTGTGAACGTGAGTGCACCTATGAAAGGTACATCACCAACGGCACGTTCTTCAGTGCAAGGTATAGAACCACAAATTGCTGCACAAACTGCTGACACGACACCGGTGTCTCATCGCAGTGGGAGAGTTATTTTAAGCCGGAAAGGTACATGTTTGTGGGTGAGTCCTCGGACTTGAGCCCTGAAGACGGACATGAAGACTCTGACCCACTAACCTACGAAGAGGCGGTGAATGACAAGGATGTTTAAAAATGGCGCATCGCCATGGATTCTAAGAATCCATGACTGCTATGGATGTATACCAGAAAGCTGAGCTGCCTGATGGCTTTAGGGCCATAGAGTGAAAGTGGGTATACAAGAGAAAGAAGGGAGCGGATGGAGAGAATACGACTTTCAAAGCCAGGCTGGTGATATTCAGAAAGAGGGCATAGACTATGATGAAACCTTCTCACCCGTAGCTATGCTTAAATCCATCCAAATACTTCTTGCCACAGTAGCACATTTGGACCTCGAGATTTAGCCGATGGATGTCAAAACTATTTTTCTAAATGGTTACCTTGAAGAAGGTAGGACATTTATCTGCAGCAACCCGAGGGTTACATGCGCAAAGGCGAAGAACATCTTGTTTAGAAGCTTAAGAAGTCCTTGTATGGACTAAAGCAAGCTTCAAGGTCGTGGAACTTACATTTCAACGATGTGATTAAATCTTATGGATTTTCATAGTTGGAGAATGAAAGTTGTGTATACCGACTTTGTGTCAGTGGGAGCATGATTTTCCTTGCACTATACATGGACGACATACTCCTATTTGGAAACAACGAGGGAGTGATGTCGGAGATTAAGAGTTGGTTATCCGAACAGTTCCAAATGAAGGATTTGAGAGAAGCTGGGTACATCCTTGGGATAAAAGTCTTACGGGATCGTAAGAAATGGATGATAAACTTATCCCAGGCATCCTATGTGGATACTGTGATAGCCCGGTTCAACATGCAACTTGCCAAGAAAGGCTTGCTACCTTTCAGAAATGACGTACATCTTTCTGAAGGACAGTGTCCTAAGACACAAAAGCAAAAAGATGAGATGAGTCTTAAACCATACGCATCTGCAGTGGGTAGCCTCATGTGTGCTATGTTGTGTACCAGGCCACATATCTGTTATGTCGTTGGCATGGTAGCAAGATATCAGTCTAACCCTGGACAGGCGCATTGGACTGCGTTAAAGCACATCTCAAGTATTTGAAGAGAACTAGGAATTATTGTCTAGTTTATCAAAGTGAGGATTTGTGCCATGTGGGTTACACATATTTGGATTTCCAAGGGGACCAGGATGAGAAGAAATCGACCTCAGATTATGTGTTTACCTTGGGAGGTGGAGCTGTATCTTGGAGGAGCGAGCGCAAAGCATAAATGCATTGCTGACTCCACCATGGAGGCGAAATATGTCGCTGCCTCCGAAGATTCGAAAGAAAGGGGTATGGCTCCGGAATTACCTTTTAGAGTTGGATGTGATTCCAAGTTTGCCTAAAAGTATCACAATTCATTGTGACAACTCTGGTGCAGTGGCAAACTCGAAGGAACCACAGACTCACAAGGCGAACAAACACATAGAGAGAAAGTACCACATCATACGAGAGATTCTATCGAGGGGCGATGTGCAGATCAAGAAGATTGACACTAGAGACAACCTAGATGATCCATTTACAAAGTGCTTACCACAGACACTAGAGACAACCTAGATGATCCATTCACAAAGTGCTTACCACAGAAGGTTAACGAAAGACATATTCGTGGACTAGGTCTGAGGTGGATGCCTACCACTAACAATGGTTGATGTAATAGCTAGGCTAGATATACGCACTGTATACTCTGGATAACGGATGTAATGCTTTGAGTATAAGTGGGAGATTGTTAGGTTTTAAATACAAAAAGCATTTATTACAGTAAGTATACATTCAAAGGTATTTTCTATCTGTTAAACAAACTTACATGCGAGTAACAATGGTATCCTCTTATCTCACTGATAGGGACGACCATACTGTGTGTTTTAGATCTTAGAAGACAGTATGATCACTTGACCTAGTGGGATATAAATATTATTACAGTCGAGACAACATTGAAGATAAGTCTGTCGGTTTAGGCTGCAGCATAGTCGGAAAGAAGTGATCCGTCTTGATCACTTGATATGCTAGTACGTGCGATTGCATATTGATTGGACCACAATAGGATGTATTCTTCTACCTAACATAAGAGAATACAAGATCTTGATCTTGATTGAGTCCAAACCCTAACGAAGGTTCAAGAGCATGCACGGGTTGACTGTTGCTTTGACTTGCCATGGTGGAGAGCCTGAGTAACTTGCTCGTATACCCGCATCTTGGGTAATAGCAGTTCCTGTATTACAGTCTGAGACTAGATTTAGGTCACCATATCCAAGTAATAGGATGGGGACATTCCCTGAGGAGCTCAATAACATTCATCGTACTAAAGTCCTGCAGGCTGATTAAGTTCAAGCACGAGTGATAAGGTTTGAGTGGTACTGCTCAGGAAAATAAGAAATTAATTAATTGTAGAAGCTTGTCAAAAGCTCCAATAAATTAATGAATGTCCAGTAACCTTAAATATGAGATTATCAAGTAAATGCAACCCGTTCTCATAACGTGGTAATAAAGGGGTAGGTCAGTATTAATTCTGTGGTGAAAAAGAATTAATATTAATTAATTAATTTTGTTCTGGGTTGTGGACATGAGAATTAATTAATTCATAGGCCCACTTTATTATTCGCATTAGGACACAGATCTGGCCCAATTAAATATGTTGAATGGAGCCTAATAGCTCATTAGGGTTTCAAACCCTAGATCTATAAATTGATGGTTCACTCTCTCAAATTATATCAGTTGAAAAACACAGAAACCCTAGGAGAGAGAGATGGTGGGCGGCACTTAGTATGTTTGGGGGAAGAAGAAATTCGACTCTGCCCTACACAATCACAGTCCTGTGGAATCCTCAACAGTAGCAGGATTGAACAATATTGGGATACAGATCTGAAGATCTAATCTGGAGAACAACATTTTCTTCTCTTCTCTATTTCAATTAATTAAATTTTGAAATTAGATTTGTTTCTAATTTCTTATTCCGCAAATTTAATTAATTTGCATGGTTGAATCGAGGGATTGAGTTTCAAACGCGAAAGACTGGATTAGACCCTACGGAGTTAATGTATATTCAAAAACCACTGCAATTAATTCATATGAGCATGCTTAGGGTTTATCGATGTTTAATTGCTTACAATATCCATGAACAATTCGGGCTTATTTAGATTTGGCGATTCAGTTTGCCTTGCTCAATAAATCCCTACAAGAACTTCTTAGCATCCCGCGAGGCAGGGTCGGTCGTCATCCGCGTCGGCCATCTCACAGCCTCAGGCATCTGCTTGAGCACATTGTTCACTAGATATGAGGGTTCTATACTTAGAGTATAGTGTAGCATGTAAGGAGTGTTGTTTTTGGGGGGTCGTGTGTATAGATGTGACCTGACCTCCTTCTTATCACGAATGTCATATTTGTCATCTCTTGACGACCTTCCTGGAGTGCGGAGGGAGTTCCTCCTCGAGACCCGGTAGTGATCATCTTTCTCCCATTTGATTTGAGCCCCAACCTTGTTGAGGGCATCGTCCAGCGTTTGACATGGGTACAAAATTAATTCTTTGTATAAGTCGGAGTCTACATCAAGACCCTTCCTGAAAGCCCTGATTGCGGTTGATTGGGGACAGTTTGGGATGTTGACCAACTCCTTGTTGAAGCGAGTGACGTAGGAGCGCAAGGGCTCCCTAAGCTTCTGGATGATGGCATAAATCTCATCCGAGTGCTTTTCCAATTTTCGACTGCTGGCATATTGACGTTGGAAAAGCTGATGGAGCTCAGCGAAGGTGGATATGCACCCACGCGGGAGGCTCACGAACCATTCCAAGGCGGGTCCAGTCAGACTAAACCTGAAGTCCTTGCACATGCACGCCTCCCGCTCCTCAGCCGGTATCGACACGACGAACATCTTATGTTTGTAAATAGCGATGTGGTTTTCCAGATCTCTGGTCCCATCATATGGAATGAAGTTCGGTGGGACGAACCTTACCGAGATCTCGACGTTGGCGATGCTGGGAGTGAAGGGTGAGTCCACGTGCTCTCCCTTACAATGTTCCTCTCCGGTGGTGGTACTCCCGAAATACGAGCTAATACGAACTTGAAGTAGTTCAGGCGACTCTCGATCGCGCTCATCGCTACAGCGGCGACTGCCGGGGTTTCTCCTTTACCAGCCCCAGTTCTGGGTCTCTTCTATGTGTTGGGTGGGATGTTTTGGCTGCGTCCGCTCGTGTTGTGATCAAACTCTATGTTCAAGTTCCTTGGGGTGATCGATGGATGCCGAGTGGAGCTCTCAGGGGCCGTGACCCATGACTGGTGATTCGCCTCAAGTCTTGCTGCCCGGAGGTGTTGATTCTCTTTCAGCACTTCTCGATGAGCTCTCGTCATTTGCTCCATCTGGAGGTTGATTCTCGCAATCTCCTGCTGCGCATCTCTCACTTAGTTCATGAGTTGCGCCACGTTCGGGTCTCTCATTGATGACAGATGGGGCAGAGGGAAACTTAAAGCCAGCTGCATTGCGCGGTTTTGCTCCATCCCAAGAAGGAGGTTCTGGAGCGCCATTGCTCGAGTTCCCGTGGCCTCTGCCCCTTGGGAGGGGGAGCTCTCAGCGCCGGAGCTTATAGTAGGAGCCTGTTCTTCAGTCATTTCCTGTAAAACAAATCAGATTTTTGTTCCAAATGTCCCACAGAGGGCGCTAAATTGTTGAAGTTCGATTTGTGATGAAATAGGGACCCTTGAAACTTATGAGAAATGAAATAGAAAATAACTAAAGAACAATAAAAAAGGTAATAATATTATTAATGAAGAGAGATTTAGTGTATATGTTGGAGAGTACAAGTATTTTAGAGGGACAGTTTTTGCAAAAAATGAGCTACCGACGACCATTTTATAGTCCAAGGGAGCCGTTACAACCCTAGCGAGTTTCAGGGGTAGTTTCGATTTCCATGGAGGTCATTGAAGGTGGTGGTCATTGCACCTTCTTCGGGGTCGTTCAACTAGGGTTTCAATCAGATCAAACGCTCTTCTTGTTGGCGGCGCGAAAGATGCGGCAAGGTTTCCGATTTTGGCGGAGTTGTTGGGTTAGGGTTTCCACCTGCCTTCCGTGTCTTGCGCTTGGCTCGACACTCGCCTCCTTGGACTCCCTTTGGGTCTTTATTGTCAGCTTTGGGGTCCCCTGTTGGAAGGAGTGGGTCGTGCTTTTTCTGGGCAACGGGCAAGTCGTTGAAGTCTTCAATACGGCCCTGCTGGTAGGTCGTGATTCGTGGTTTCGGGTCGTGTACTTCGGGAGCTGGACCATGCTGATGGGTCGTGATCCTCTGTGTAGGTCCCCTTTGGTCATGGTCCAGTGCGCTAGGCCCGAGCCTAGTTGAGTTCGTTGTTTGGAATTCGGTAAAGCCTTTTGGTTAGAATACGTATGATGTGCAGCGGAAGTATTAAGACATTTAATTGCACTATAAAATGCAGGCAGTTCAGTTTCAATTTTAACTCACTTTTTATCTGACAGTTTTAAAAACAACAGTTTGTGTTAGCCAGCAGTTTAGGTTACCAGTTTTACAGTTATGAACAGTTAATAATTATACACTTCAACACTTTCAGACAAGTGTTGAAGGTTTCAAGATACAATTGAAAACTGTGTGATGCGTATAGTAAATAAAACTGTAAATGAGGCAGGATATTTATAGTGGTTCGGAGCTTTAAGTCCTACGTCCACTCTTCGGATATCTGATCCGGAAATCCACTAAGTAATGAAGATACAATCCTCACGATCTATAGCCAAATATTGTAGAGACCTCCGTTCACAGCAGAATGGATCACTCGCCTAGGCTGTTGTTCTTCACTTCTTCTTCAGTTCCTCGAAGCCAGGCAACTCCTCGAAGTCTCCTCAAAACTGGCAGTCGTCAGAGTTGGACTGAGGACAAACCTCCCTTTTCCTTCTCCGGTAGGTTGGATGGTTGAGTTCTTCCCAGAACGTATGCTGGTTGGCAGTTGCCCGTAATAACCTTCTCTTCCTTAGAAAATCAGGTTGATGTGTTCTCACTTGAAAAGTAAGAACACCAAGAGAGTAGATTAAGTCAAAAGACTTAATCCTCGTGTACACAAGGTCCCACGGTGAATCTCGAGAGATTCCTTAAGCAATAATGCCTCGTGTTCAATAAATGATCCACAGAGTTAATTTCTTCTCGCTTGAGAGCGTTTAATGCTTGAGCTTTTAATTTGGCAGAGTGGCGACAATGATTTTTGTGTCGAAGTTATTTTTGTCTCTGATCCTCCTGCTATTTATAGTTGGCTATATGAAAATAGCCGGTAGAGACATTTTGAAGGATGTCCAATCAGAGTCCATCATTCTCTGTAAAGTAGACCTGCTACTCTGCCTTTTCTGAGACACTGTCCTGCTTTTTGCAAGGCAGTTTGTACTTGATGTGTCAGACGCCGAACAACGTTGTACGCCAATCATAACTGAGTGTCTATTCATCTCTTATCATTGACTTCTTTAATGTTCTACGACTAATCGACATCTTGCTGTTCACGCATTCCTTGACGTGAAACTATCCTGGTCTGAAACTGTGAGCGCCTCTCGACAGTTTCTTTATGAAAACTGTGTCTACAGTTTTCTTTGATATCCAAACCTTGACAGGTGAAAAACTGTCTGCACAGTTTTTCGCATCCGTTACTCTGCTCTGTTTTTCTCGTCCTTTATACTTGACAGTTATCTCGTCTGGATGGCTTCATCTTCAAACCTGTTCCATAGTTTTGATCGTTCTCTTCTCCTAGACTATTACAACTCGATTATCCTATACAAGGATTACATGAGGTAATAACTCTAAGGCCTAGACTTTGGTACACAGTTTTGACACATCAAAACATTAATTTTAAAGGTGAGATTTCTACATCAACACATAACAGAGCCCGTTTGAGTGTGTCCTCTTGGGCCGTTGCCATCTTTACTGGACCTGCACCTAGTTTTTACAGCCCATCACTTTTGGGCCCAACATGGTGCACACTAACACTTCGAAAAATAGAAGTGTACCATTGTGGGTGCTCTAATTGATTTAGTTTAGTTTTCTAATTATCAACTATGACATGTAAACGGTAAACTTATGAATTCAACTCAAACTTTTTAAATAATTTGGAATTATAATCTTATTTTCACTTTTCGTTAATATTCAAATCTTAATTATTTTTTTCCGCTCATGTCCAAAAGGATAAACTTTGAAAATCTAGCTTTAAAATGCCAAATCGCTACATTATTATTATTATGGGTAATTCTAAATGTAGTCATATTTTTTTTCAACATAGTCCCTTTAAAAATATAAATTAAATTATTACAATCTTACCCTTATAATCTCAAATTTAAAATTTTAATTTAAGAAAAAAACATGTAAAGGACTGAGGCATTTCATCGATGCACCAAAACATTTTAGCGCAAGGCGAAAGATTTATAGTTATTGTGAGAAAGAACCCTTGTGAGGAATACGCAGACAATCACCATTACCAATGGCGACATGCTCCGAGCCACAATAATCTATGACATTGTCCAGAGTAGAGACATCACTGGTAATATGAGCGGAGGCTCCAATATCCATATACCAATCAGAGACGGAGGGAGGAGAAACCGAGCAGTTTGCGACAAAAGCTTCAGCCAACTGCACGGCGAAGGTCGGGAAGCACGCGTGAAGGAGCGATCGAAATGTCTTGGGCAATCAAAAGGGCCGTGATCCGTTTGACGACAGAAGTAACACCACGGAGGACGCTTCTTGCAGTTTCCATCCCGCAAACGACCCTTGCCACGATTCCCGCTTTGCTTGCCGCCGTTGTCGCGAGACTTGGGTGCAGCGTAAAACGCCACGGATTGAGTGGATGACGAGGAATCTGAAGACCGAAGAAACAACTCATCGCTAAGGGCTCGAGCAAGAAGCGTATCAAAATCAGGGAGAGGTTCTTGCACCATTTGTGCCGCGGTGAAGGTGGAAAACGCTGCACCTGACCCTCGAAGAAGCCAGTGAGATTTGTCCGAGGCGTCGATGGAGCGTCCTATTGCTGAGAGCTGATCGCATAGACCCTTAAAGCGACGACCAAAATCAGCGATAAAGAGGTCCCCTTGCTTCATAGATAGGAGATCATCCTTCAGGCTAAGTTCTCGAGTTTTCGAACAGTGACTATATGCACGAGATAAAGCAGTCCACACATCGTGGGATGTGGAATAACCAATGATGACGGCCATGGATTCCTCGATCAAGGTAGAGACGAGGAATAATTTGATGAGTTGATCACCGGAGTACCACGTTGAATAAGCAGGATTGGCGGCAGAGGCGCCGACCGTTGACAGGACGGTGCGCGGCGGGGCTGGCGCGGAGCCGTCGATGTATGGGAGAAATTGTTGCGTGATGAGTAAAGGCTCGATCTGGGCATGCCATAGTAGATAATTTGTAGAGGTAAGTTTGATGTTCACCATGTAAATGATGGTGGAAAGAGGAAGGATGGGAAGTTCACCAGAGTCGACGGGGGCGGCCATGGGGTTGCCGCGAATAAAAAGTCGACGATGGAGTAGAAAAAAAAAGGATTAGGGTTGTAGCCAAGGTATGACTCGAACCATGTGAGAAAATATAATCTTGTATTTTACTCAAGTAAAATTTGTGTACAAGGAAGTATATATAGTGAGAAATCAAATCTAGGAAAACCTATTCTACAAGATACAAAAGATTTACAAAGGATATATTATATCTTCCTATAGGGGAAAAAAATAACACAAATTATAGTAGATAAACAGATATAACACAAACAACATTTAAATGAGTTTTCTTTTTAATTAGACTTCAACAGTTCACTCTGATCTACAAATGGGAATTTATATTCCTCCATGAAGTCTAAATGCTATAGCTTTAATCAACACACTCACATCTCCATCTATCTATAATAGCCAAAAAACAAAAAAACAAAACCAACTCACATGGGATCAAACAACACACTTGATCTTCATCCTAAATATTTTAGCAGGACCCCATCATTCCCAAGCACAAATCCTTGTTTCTCATTTATGAACCTGCACCAATACATGAACATAATGTATCAATTGAAGCCAAGTATCCATCATCACATGATGGAAGAATCGAGCTTACTTTACAGAGTAAAGATTGGCAGCAATGTTGTCAGCTGCTTTGTCACGAATCCAGGTCTTGCCACTGTTCGTGGTTTTCAGCAGTATACCACTGCCACCGGCAGCCCAGGCCTCATCCTGCAAGTTGCATTATCCAGATGACTAATATGCATTGAGATAGTCGTGATATGCAAAGATCACAACCAATGTGATCAAATAAATTTTGGAGTTATGAGGAGCTTTGTAGACTTGCTTGTTACTTTCCTTGCTGAGGCTTGCTGGTGAGGATAAATAGGTACAGTCAAGTTTCTTTGATCAAAGAGAAATACATCCATTGAGGGCATGAGATCTTTAGAAGGAGACAGCTAAGGTAACTAGCTTTCATCTTTATTTATGCTGAAGGATTTTCTATATAAAGTTTTCAGACAATTTTTTTTTTTTTTTTCTAGAGAAAAGGTGACACGATCATAAATGCTTTTTATTATTGCAAAAAGAAACAGCTTCACAGGATTCAGTTATACCTCTGATCGGTACCCAACATCAAGAATCCCAAATCCTCGACTCTGCACGGGAACTTCCTCAAACTCCTCAGTTATCTGACAAAATAGAGAAAGATTTAGGTTTTTACAAGCAATAGTCAAATTAAGTGAACAGAGTCAAGTTAACTGAAAGAAAGTAGCAGAACATATTAAATAATTTATTTTTACATTGGATTAGTAAGTTGATCAATAATGTTTGTAACTTAGTTTTGATATACAATGAACCAAAATAGGAATGTTCAGGATGAAAATAGATTAAAGCAATGTTTTGTTTTATTTAACTGATAATAAGCGGTTAATGAAAGAAAGATAGACGAATAGCTTCATCTCCGGAAGAAATTTGGGGATTTCCCACAAAAAAATGATATCCCAAATGCATTTTCCAGCATATTGGGGAGGAAAAGATCAAATATGCTTATTCAAACAAAACCATTTACCCCAGTGCCCTTGCTGAGATAAAGTCCCCCACCACGAACAAGAAGCCAAAGACCTCCATCAGCTCTCCAGCCCATGTTCTGAATTCTTCTTGCAACTGCCCTATTATGAGGCTGCCAGAATGGCTGAGGTATTGCATACACATTAACAACAAGCATAAGCTTAGCAAAAGAAGCTGAACTTCATGGCTGAGGAAACATCAAGAAAGGATATTTCATGCCTAGAGAAGCTACGAAACTTGTGAAATACAAGCTTAAACACATATTCAAAAAATGATTGTAAATGCTGCGAGGGAATCTTACCTGACCTGGTTCCCATGTCAGATAGAAGTTTCCGCGACTTGAAACAGCAACATATTTTCCATCAGGTGATCGATTTACAGTGCTAAATGTTCCTGTGTAGTAGCTGGCACCACTGATACCACTAGAAACTGTTCTGCAACATGAAGGGTTTCACACTAGTAATTCGTATGCATGGAAATAAATTAAAGCACAGAATCTTAAGACAATAACACATATAAAAGCTCTTCGCAAGAGGCTCTGGAAAGCCCGATTTTTTCCCCCTTTTTTTCTTTTGATTTTTTGGCATTGCAACTACATACACCAGCTCCCTTTCTCAACTTTTTGCAATACTGAGAAACAAAATAATCGTCAAAAAAAGAAAAAGAGAGAGACAGACTTTAACTAGAAAGAAACATATTTGGTGGACGTAAGAAGGGTATTAGACCTCAATGTCTCATCCTCTCACTTTAAAAAGTAACTTAAAGAATGTGAGTGTAATAGTTTCAGTACAATGAAGACATGGATTTGATAGAACGAGGAATGCAGAAACTATGACCTAAATGAAATCAATTAGTTTTAGAGCGCTTAAGTGCATGCTAGATTATGAATTTAGCTTCACTTTTTTTATTGCAGAAGAGAAAAGCGTAATTACCTTACAATTTCTGCAGCAGAATCTGGAATTATGTTAGCTTTTAGAAACTATAAGGTAGGTCTTTCTAGAATTATCCGGAATCCTCTGGAAGTTATGTTTCCTTCCAATAATGGAGAGACCAAAAATGAACTTAATGGATCTTATCCGTGGTCAATACAGGATGTATTTTGGCTACCTCAGTTACTTAGATTAAATACAATTTTGAAATAACTGCTTTAAATAAACAGGGTAAGTATAGTTATGCACAGTGGTTTTTATATCGACTATTTGAAAAGACAGTAGGTGGTTATATCATAAACAGACTAGGAGGTTTGGAGAGTGCAGAAATATACAAAGAGTACCATCGAAACTAACCTATTTAAAGTAGCAGAAACAGTTTCCTGCACAGCAGCTTTCCAGTTGTATCCTCCATTTGATGTTACATAAATTGCACCCTGATCAGTAACCATTTCTGCACTCTTTTCTCCTGTGGCCTGTATATATACCTGAAAAAATCCAACAGTAATATCACCATGCTTAGACTGAAGGATGGCTTTCCAGGTTAATTTACGCGCTTCTTATATACAATTTATTCTCAACAAAGTGCTCTATTCGCAAAAAGTGGGAAAGAGTGGTAACAGTGATGACTGATGACTATGATCTCAAAATATTTACCAGAAATGAATGTCACCTAATATCTTAAACTATCCCACTTATAATACAAGTGCTTTTAGCAATAAAAATATATTCATCCTCAGCTTGCTATGTTATATGGCAGTGCACCTTCCTGGAAAAGCATAAGAACGCATAAACCCTAGCACCTTTTGTTCACTCTTGGTGCTTGGATTTTTATTATCTACCACATTCTGATGATATCTTCTATAGTCTTTTTTCCAGCTTTTAATCAAATGAGTGCTGAAGGGGAAGAGAACATGCTCTAATTCTGAAATCTAATACAATCTTCTACCACAAAATCCCCTATATGCCTGCTTTTAGTCCTACTGCCTCGTAAATGTTCCTTCCCAAGATATGCATTCTCTGAGATCTAGAGTATAAGGCTTAAAGCCGAGCTGTCAGACTAGATTCATCCAGATAAATATGTTTTTGTTAAAAATAATTGAAGATTTTATCAGAGCATCAAAGGAGAAAATGAATTAAGTAAATTTCAAGCAAGCAAACCAAAAAAAAAAAGATAGTTAAAAACTGAATTACACGAAAAGAAGAATCGTATAATACTTTACTAAGTAATAGGTCAGATGTGGCTTATTGAGTCAAATATATAATTAACATCTGATCTCATTCATTCTTGTGCTGAGTTACGCGTGATCATATGATCTCTAGAGCTGTATTTCTCAATCAATGAACTTATGCTTCCAACAATGAACTGCCTCCCAGACCTAATGTCACAAAAGTAACCTTCCAGCAAGTTTTGGTCAATACCACTCTTGTAGAGTGCAGTGGATGATCAGGACATAAATATTCGAAAAGTAATTTTACTGTTGGAATGTCTGACATTTGACCGGATGATCTTATATTAAGTGGGTGTCAACTCTTGACATTTGACCATGATTTTGGGTTAAGTTAGGGCTCCACCTAGCTCATTTCCAATTGTTAAGTTAGATATCAGAAACAAACAAGTCCCCAAATGAAATTAGAGATTTGTAATGCAGGCTAAACCAAACTGGTAAAATCGAAGAAATGCATTACACAACCTATCAAAAGATCCAATGTTTTGCACTAATATCATACTTGGGAGAAGAATAAAGACAGTAAGGAAAAGAAATATGGTTGATGGTTACCAAATCACCAGGAAGTTGAGCACTTAAAGGTATGCGTTTCCAGGTGTCTCCAGCATCTGCTGTGTACAAGAGAATAGCTGGCTTGCCTATAATCCAACCTTCCTTTCCTTTGAAGCTGACGGAATTAAACCTGTAGTTGAAATCCTCATCTTCAGCAGATGGTATGGAGCGTGGAACCCAAGTGTTTCCTGCGTCTTTTGTCTCCAAGAGAGTTTGTCTAGTCCCCAACAAGAAACCTACCAAATCAAAGGGGGAGCTTATTAGCTATTTATTCGATGCATTTGATTTACTAGCACGAGTTTAATATAATCTGAACTATTTCCCGGTACACTCCAAACAATAAACTCAACATACATTCACTATCACTATCACTACTTGCATTAAATCACACAGCCAATTTAACTGATTTCGCTTCAATTGCATTAAATAATTCTACAAATAATGAAGTCTACCAACCGTGAGAAGGATCATCTGGTACGAAGGCAATGTCGAGAAGGACGACGCCAGGGTCAATCGGAAGGACAACTCTTTCCCACTCCGACAGCGGGTCCTCCGCCGCCAAAGCCTTGCGTCCGAGAGTCGTGAGGGAGACTGCAGCGGCGGCTTGGAGGCCTCCTATCAATTGGCGGCGGGTAATGTGGTCGGCGGCCGAGGCGGAAGGGATGAGGCGACAGCGGCTGCGCAAATGGAAACGAGAGCGAGGATGCGACGGCAGGGGGGCGGTAATAGAGGAAGAGAGGTGCTGAAGAGCTGCTGCCATGGTTAAGAAAGAGTGCGTCTGGTTTACAGTTGGTGTAGAAGGTGATGACGTGTCTAGCTTTCCCTCCCCCCCCCCCACTCTCTCTCCCTCTCTAGATTAATGTTGAAGTCTCTTATCCGAAGGAATTTCAAATTGCGGTTGCGTTTTTATGTCTCATCTAACGGTTGCCTCCAAACCTCACACTCTGAAAAAATTAAAAAAAACTTGACTATATTTCTAGTTTCTTCCAATATTGCCATTTCCTTTTCTTTTTTCCCCTTTCTTTTTCTATATTTCTAGTTTCTTCCATATTGCCATGATGCCTTCCCATGTTTATCTTTTCTTTTCTCTTCAGTTCTAGCTAGTAATAACATTATAAAATTAACATTATTATCTAAAAGGTAAATATTTGTGTCAAACCATCTTATGGTTATGGATTTTATTTTGTGAAATAGATTAAAACCAATCAATTCTCATCTTCATATTTCATAATTAACCAATTGTAAATAATTAAGAGATGGGAATTATAAACAAAATCAACCGATAAATTCGTGAAACAAAATTGACCTATTATTTGCACTAATCAATTATTTTTTATAATAATTGACTAATTCTTTTTTTTTTTTTTCCAAGCAAAAATCAATTGATTTATAATCCATCCCAAACGCGAGATGATCACACAGTAGACCTCACATATGCAAATTACTACAAGAGTATCTGTAGCAGTGAGTACATTTTCAACTTAAAGACTGCCAATCTGACATAAGATCATGCAAAACAGAAACAATATAACCATATACATATATGAATGAATATGATAAATATATATGTAGAAAGAAATATAATTTTTTTTTTCCTTCTTGCCACGAAAAACACAGATGACGATCCAATCCAATATACATTCATGCTAATTGCTTTCTATCAATGATGAATATAGCATGTGCCTAAGTTTCCAAAACCACAGCGGAACTAAAGCCTTAAGCCGATGATCAACTTCTAGGGAAATAAACTCAACTCCATTAGAGTGAGACTATCATTTTGACAAAACTTTTAACGATCCCTATCCAATCATCATAAACACCTATATTTGTTGAAATCCAGCCATCTCTGCTGATCTCATTGTATATAATGCTTCTGCAATATGCAGAAAAAGAATTAGAGTGTGGTGGATGGATAAAGGACTCACTAATCGAGCGCTGCTTTGTTTTTTCGCCCCATCGGCTTAGGCAGACCATCAAAGATAGGTATGGCCGCAGACGAAAGAGCCTGAAAATCTGGTCTCAAACTCCACCTGGATGTTGGCCATAACGATGACAATGCACCGCTATCTGAATCCTGCAAACTTGATGTGCTTGATGACTTTCGTACTCCACTGAAAGTATCGGTTTCTGGTGAATCACTCAAATTTAGAGGAATGGGGTTCGGCGCACCTGACTCAGCATCAACTCCCCCTGAGCCAACTCGGGCGGCTGCATTTGACCTGAGAGCCAATCCTCTGCTTGAAATGGTACTGCTACTGCTGCTTTCCTCCTTAAGAACCTTTTCTGGAGGAGGCGTAAAACTAGGTTCAGACTTTTGACGCCCCCCTAAAAGCTTCTCAATCCATTTGCTAGTGCTATGGTCTTCAGATTCCCGTGACAATATTGGATCATGTAGACCACCATTTGCGTACATTAAATTATTAGCTACACTTTTTGATTTTCTTTCATGACTCAATAGATGATTTGAAGGTGAGGAAAATGACCCATCCTCGAGATATTTAGCTCTTCCATTCCGGTCAATTGCTAAACGTTTGGAGGAAGCCTTTTGATCTGATTGTTGGAGACCATAATAACCTTGTAAGCTGTTCATGGCAGGAGAGACTTTATGATCCGAAGAAGATTTTAGTTTTAAGGACTGAAATGAATCAAATAGATCAGACTGCATACGGTTGGATGAGTCCTCAGCACTGCTTAGGCTGCAAAAAAGTATTATAGTCAGCTACTTAACAGTCCTCTTGTTTTTTGTCATTTACAACTATTTTTTTCTGAAAAGATCACATAAGCAACATTGTTAACTGGAGGAATTAAGCACAGGTTGATCTGAAGTAAGATTAAAAAATCCATGCTTGAAGAAGTACAGGAATTTTGAACCAAAAATGATTTGAATCGCTCACAAAAGGATAGGATACAAGGACATGATTCAAAATAATATAAAACACAATGATTATATTTCACAGAATATTTTCATGCCAAGATATGTGTAAAATCCTTTTAAACTTTACATGTATGATGTAACATAGACGAAATTAGGAACAACCAAATGTCCGTGAAGTTACAAGTATAATTTGCAGATAAAGCACTATGAAACATCACATGAGCAGTCAATGTTGTGTCGACAAGCCATCCAGTTTTTTGAATGCTTTTACTTTTGACTAAATTATAAACAAATCAAGTTGCATGGCAGGCATTTTGTCCATGGAAATGACCAACACATGACTGATAAGGCAACTGAGTTTCTCGGGGTGCTGGCGCATTGAACTATTGAAGGATTCATTCAAGCATAGAGTAAATATTTACAGGTCTTGTAAAATACCAAAAAGTCAGAATCAAATGACATTGATTGATGATCAATTTGAAAACTCTAAATGACAATTGCTGCCCACACAGTGAATGAAATAAGTAGAAAATCCAAAATGAAGGTAGATGTACTAGATACTAGTTTGGAGGATATCCATTCGTTAGCATAATCAAAACAGTGTGTTTAGCAATTCAACCTGTCATTACTGTTATAAAGCATTGAAGTGACTTTAACCAAATGCCATTTTGATCCTATGGGTCCAGCGGTCCATTTTGGATGCTCAGTTGTTCAAATTACTTCAAAACATGCAACTCACCTGCCCTGAGCTCTCTCCACAGATATGACCATGACATTGACCAACTCTGAAATTAAAGATGAACTCGAAGGTACTGGCTAATTAAGGATAGATGCTAAAGTAGCCCTTAAGTTAGAATTGCTAAAACCAAGAAACGAACTTGGAAATAAGGAGCAGCATAAATCCCAAAAGTAGGTGCCAACAGGCATGAGGCAACAGTGCAAGAATAAAAAAATGGATTCATTTAGAAGCACTAAATGAGTAGCAAAAAGAAAAGGGCCAGATCAGATTTTCATTCCAAGAATCGAAAAAGAAGCATAAGCCAGCCAGCTTCTTACTTCGTACTAACTTAAATTCATCCCAATCACATAAGAGAACAAAATTAATCTGCAAACATAACTTATCAACCTTGTACCAACAGTGATAAAAACTAATAAATCTATTTACTAGCACAAAGAGCAAAATTTTAATTAAATATCCTTTTCATCTCCTGTTTGGCACTCCTACCAAAGAATGAGAAGAAAAGCATAGTAAAGATGAGAGTCAAAGCCAAGTACCGTTGATTCTCATGACCATTGCACAAGGTTGGGGATGGGGGATGCTTGCCAGGCAATGGTATTCGAAGGGTCTTCAAAGCAAACATTTGTAGATCAGTCGCCAATCCATTTAACCTCTTAATATCTGCCACCTATTCCCATTCCAAAACCAAGTGATCAGACAAACACTATCTCATAACCTCAGAAGATATAAAGAAAAACGGCAGACAGGCCTAGTTAGGGGAGGATTGAACGTACAATATAAAGAGGCACCACGGACAATGATAAGTCGACACCAATTTCAAACAAATGAAAGCAATAAGCTAAGGTTCATTATCGTACTGCCTTCCATATTTGGACTCTCTTTACACTAATAGTTCAAGAATGTGACAATCTTCTCACACAATAACATAGTAGTAGAAATTGACGGACATTATCCCAAAACACCAAACGAACGAACAAATATATTCAGTTCCTTTCTAAATATATATATATATATAGATGTAATTAAAAACATATTATCAGTGTAATTATTTTATAGATAAACCTGCAACATCAAATGAAACACAATAATGAGGCAGCTAGTACAATACTGATCGTCATTTTTTTTTTTCGAAATGTACAATACTGAATTCGGAATGAACACAACCAACTATAAGATATCAAAATAAACGATTATCCAATCAGAATCCATACCTCGACGCCGTATTTGATGGCTACGCCGGCGAGGGTGTCGTATTTCCCAACGGTGTGTATTATGTAATTGTGGGCACCGATGAGGTCGGACGGCTGAGACGAAATCGGCAGTGATCTCGACGGCGATGATGACCCGACCGAGCCGTATTCAAAATCCGTTTCGTCATTATCATCGTCCCTTCTCCTGTATCTTTCCATCCGCGACGAAAATAAAAATCAGAGCCTCATATTGATGGGGAAATTCATGGAAATGCAATTAATTTAATAAATGCTAGTTAGAGAAGCTTCGGTGGAGGGGGATAACAGGGCTGGCGGATCTGGGAGGCACTCCTCTCTCTCTGTCCCTTCTCTCTCTACAAATGCATACAAATATGTTTATATAAAATCGCATATGCTTATAGACTGGTTTTAACATGTCCATTTATGGTATGAATGTCGCAAAAGAAAACAAAAATAATAAAATCGTTAATCAATCGATAGGGAGGAGTATTTTACCTATTATTTTACAATATAATCATTACAAAAATACATTCTCATTATAATTTTATACTCCCTCAGTCACATTAAATTAGTCCAGTTTCTTTTCGGCACAGAAACCAATGTCTGTGAGTGTAGTGAAAATAATATTTTATTGATGTGAGGAGATTTTTTTCCATTTTAGGAAAGTTGACTAATCTAGTGGGACAGACGAAAATGGAAATATGGACTAATCTGGCGGGACAGAGGGAGTACAATTTAATTATAAAATTTGGAAATTCACAAAAAAAAAAAAAAAAATGGGGTTCCATTTTGTATTATTTCGATGACATAGCCATACGTAGATTTATTATTAAAAAAAGAGTATTTTGTATGACGCAATTATCAATATATGCGCCTTATTTTGATCATTATATAACTATCTTTAGGTAAAAAAATGTTAAATAATACAAATTATATTTTCTTTTTCATTCAGGCAGTAGACTAATTAGAGGCCCTGGGCAAACAACCAAAATACATTCAGTAAAATTAATCATGTAAAGTTTATTCTTCTCCATCTATATATCTAAAGTCTAAATGAGATTAAACCAATTTTTTTTTTAATTTTTTATCATAGAGATATAATTGTTATTATAAATATTATGCCTAACTCAAATTATTCAAACCGCTGACTTTTGCTTCATTGACAAATAATCTTGGAATGGGGCACAACATCTCTACAAAACATTAATATATTAAGGTAGAAAAGGTCTTCACCACCTATAAAAATCAAATAAATAATAATATAAAAGATACATTTAAACCAGAATAAATAACATAATAAATGAAGCCAATATTATAGTTGGCATATAAAAATCATAGTCATGTATTTGTCATGACATCACATGTGCAATATAATAAATTCATTTTGTTGTTTATGAAAGGAAAAAAGTATATATATATATAAATTAAAATTTGTTTGTAAGCAGACACAGGCTTGAGAAGTAGAGCTAGACTAGAGCTCATCACATTGTCAAGTCCTCAATTTATTATTGGGAGAGACAAACCGATCAAAGCAGTCCCATTTTCAGGTGAAGTTTTTGTTCATACCTAATAATACTTCAAAAGAGGAAGAAATAGATTTTTCTCTGTCGATACCGAACACACAAGAAAAGATTTACGTGGTTCGGCACTAACGCCTACATCCACGGGAGATCGTATGAGATTTCTTATTAACCAAGCTTGAATACAGTAGACTGTTTCTCTCTCAACTCTCAGAATTCACACATGAATTCCTCTCTGAAACTAAAAACTGAATCTTAAGCTCTCTCTCTCCGAAAAACAGATTTAATACTCAGCCCGTAATATCTATACACGTGGGCATCACTCCTTTAAAGTTGAAAAACATATGCGCGTTTATTATTTAAAAATGCGACTTTAACCAGCAGACCTGCCTTCTGAATTCTTGACGTGCAGCTGCTATAGCTCATGCGTGTAAAGCCACGCATTCATCTCCACAGTCTCCCTCCTGAATGCAAGGCTACCCATCTTCATCCTTCCTCCAAAACCGTTCCATTACAGAACAACAATCTGATCATAAAGATCAGAACAGCCCGATCAACTTCAGACACACCACCAACATAGTTGTACCATACAAAGTGAACACATATCCAATTTGGGATTTTCTTGTATCTGAGTTGGCTGCGAAATCAGAATCTACAAATCCGAGCAAGTAATCAGTCATCCCTTTTTTTCTTCATTTCATACTCCAGCCCACACTGTACAATCCACTTCAGGTACCTGAGGATGCTCACCAAAAACAGCATCACCTTTTCAAGGCTAGAGCACACTTCAACATGAATTTTAGGCTCCTCTTCTTCTAGCTTTTCAGCAACATTCAAAGATAGGAAGATCACATCTGCTTCACTAAATCTTCTTGGGGGTTGAATCTCCCTCCTCACTCGATCTCTAGCGAGTTTATAATCTGCAAGTGAGGAGGGCTGAGCTGCTGCTTGTTCAGGAGCTGCTTTATGCTCATCCTCATCATTTGAAAGGTCATGATCCAGCTGAAACTTAGCAAGATCTCCAGCTTGAGCACCTTGCTTTTCAGATTCTTCAAGCTTACTCTTGTCATTCAAATAAGGCATGACTCCTTCATCAAATCTCACATCTCTACTGATCATAATTTTCTGATTATTTGGCTCAATACACCAAAGCCTATATCCTTTTATACCTTGTGGGTATCCCAAAAATATACATCTTACTGCCCTTGGCTCCAGCTTGTCCTTCTTAACATGAACGTATGCTACCCAAAGGTTCTCAAATAAGAGTAGTGTGGAGCCCTTCCATACCACAACTCATCGGGTGTCTTGAAATCAATCACAGATGAGGGTGATTTATTTATCAAATAGCAAGTTGTGGCAGCAACCTCTCCCCAAAATCTCTTAGGTAAGCCCGAGCTGTGTAGGAGACATCTCACCCTCTCCAAGATGGTCCTATTCATCCTTTCTATAACCCCATTTTGCTGGGGGTTATAGGGAACTGTTCGATGCCTGCTTATCCCTTTTGCTCTACAGAAAATGTCGAGGTCTTCATTCACGAATTCGAGGCCGTTATCTGTCCTCAAACATTTGACCGGGACTCCCTTCTTATTTTCAACTCCAATACACGATTCCTTGAGCTTCTGCGAGGTCTGATCCTTACTCTTCAACACAATAACCCACATTTTTCGTGAGAAGTCGTCCATAATAGATAGGTAGTATCTACCGCCTCCTATCGTTTCTGTCTTGGAGGCCCCCACAAATCAGCATAAACATACTTCAGAGGTGCATTGCTCCTGGTTTGGCTTGATTTGTAGGGGAGCTTGGTACTCTTGGACATCAAACAGTCCTCACAGCTGCTAACACTTTGCTGCTTGCTAATTCGGATTAAACCTTGTCTTTCTAATTCCATGATTCCTCTTTCACCGATGTGTGCGAGTCTGGTATGCCACAAGCTGCTTGTTACCCCAGTTACTTGATCCACATGTCCAATCACTGTGGTAGCATGTAGATAGTATATACTATTCAACCTTCTTCCAATCAACACCTCTACCCCATCTTTGCAGACCTTGATCAAGCCACCGTCTCCCACGAACTAATATCCTTTAGCCTCCAAAGTGCCCAAGGATATAAGATTTCTTTTAATGGAGGGAATGTACCTCACCTCCTTGAGTAGCTTGACCTGATTTAAGTGGTTCTTGATCCTTATGGATCCAATGCCTTCTACTTTGCATGTTTGATCATTTCCTAGCATGACCGTACCATAATCTTGTAGCTTCAGCTCAGAAAACCAAGATAGCATGGGGCACATATGAAACGTGCACCCTGAGTCCAAAATCCACCTTCCTTCTGCAATACTATCAACTATGTTCAGGGCTTCATCGGATAGTTCTTCAATTGCACTCACTGTATTCATACCCCGATTATATTGTCCCTTCATCTTCAGTGTGGGGCAATCTCGAATGAGATGACCCGGCCTTTTGCAGTAGTGACATGATCTAGTCTCAGTCACAGGTGCTTGAGGTTTCACCTCAGGCCATGGGGTGAGATTATTGAATTTCTTCTGGAAGAAGGGCTGCTCATTGTCCCTTCTTTGATCAGACGACTGATTTTCATAAGGGCCATTCTTAGAACTCCCAGCATTCTTCTTCTGAAACCTGTTGTTCTTCTCTTTCCTCACAAACAGCCCGACACCATTACCCTCACTACTTTGACCATCTGCTAATTTCTCCATCTCTGTACCTTTGACAACAGCCAACACTTCCTCCAGGGAGATGGTTCCACCTCTGCCATAGATCATGGCTGTTTTGAGGTTGGCAAACGATTTGGGTAGGGCGTTAAGGAGGTGTATGGCCTTGTCTTCATCGCCAATCTCAACTCCCACACTTTCAAGATCGTCAACAATCTTTTGAAACTCATCAATTTGGTCTATAAGATTCCTTTCTTCTGCAATCTTGTAGGTATACAGTCGTTGTTTAAGATATAACCTGTTAGCAAGGGACTTGGTCATATACAACGAATCGAGCTTCTTCCAAACTGCAGCGGCTGTGGCTTCCTTGGCAACCTCTCGCAGCACTTTGTCATCAAGACTCAAGAAAAGGGTGCTTCGTGCCTTGTCGTCCATGGTCTCAAACTTCTCCTTATCATCATCGATTGTAGGAGTTTTCGATTTGAGAACAACCGCATGAACACCTTGTTGGGTTAAGATGGCTTGCATCTTAACCTTCCACAACCCAAAATCGTTCCTACCATTAAACTTGTCAATCTCATACTTTGTCGTCCCCATTAAGAACCCTAATCTCAGAACTGATCATCAGCAAAACGATCCCACAAACAGATCCCACACCAGCACACAATTACCCAAATACGAAGCGAGAAACTCAGTCGTAAACCCACAGCGATACAATTGAATCGCGACACCAACTATCACCAGAAAAAACAACAGAGACTCTTCGCACTTTCCAAGAACTTCAGCAAATCAGAAAATGGGGTGACTTACTTGGGATGAATGCTCACTGATCGACCTGCGCTGAAACGACAAATCTGCTCCTACGCCTTGATTGAATCTTGCGCTTGACTTTTCCAGCGTTCCCACAGACGGCGCCACTTTGTCGATACCGAACACACAAGAAAATATTTACGTGGTTCGGCACTAACGCCTACATCCACGGGAGGTCGTATGAGATTTCTTATTAACCAAGCTTGAATACAGTAGACTGTTTCTCTCTCAACTCTCAGAATTCACACATGAATTCCTCTCTGAAACTAAAAACTGAATCTTAAGCTCTCTCTCTCTGAAAAACAGATTTAATACTCAGCCCGTAATATCTATACACGTGGGCATCACTCCTTTAAAGTTGAAAAACATATGCGCGTTTATTATTTAAAAATGCGACTTTAACCAGCAGACCTGCCTTCTGAATTCTTGACGTGCAGCTGCTATAGCTCATGCGTGTAGGGGTGTAATCGAACCGAGTCGAGTCGAGTCGAGTCGAGTAGTACCGTGCTCAAGTTTGACTCGTTTAGTTTCGAGTCGAGCTTCGAGCTTTTTTATCGAATACTTTGATGTTCACGAACGTTATCGAGCTTTTATCGAGCCTAAACGAACTTTCTAAATTTAGAATATATTTAAGATTTTCATTATTATTTTGAAGAAAAGGTTATTTATTCCAAAAAACATATCTTATTTATGCTCAAATTCTAAATTTTTTTCATTATTAGATAGATTTATCATTATTGTTACTCTTAAATCATAAAAATATTACTTTTATAAAAGTAATTATTTTATATTTCTTACTAATTTTAGCTAACGAGCCTGCTCACGAGCTCACGAGTCGAATATTATGATGCTCAAGTTTGGTTCATTTAATAAACGAGCTTTACTAAATGAACTCGAACGAGCTTTTATCAAGTCGAGATCCGAGTAGCTCACGAACAGTTTGGTTCATTTACACCCCTACATGCGTGTAAAGCCACACATTCATCTCCACATTCTCTAATAAAACAATATTCTGACTACAAGCATCCTGCACTATTTATATTGTCCAGCTAGTTACAGCAACTAATAATTCTAAATGGATATTATCTGACAACAATCTCCATCAGAAATAATGAATTCAAACTAAATCCAACTTCCACCTGCATTAGCTGTGTTAAGCATAAAAAACAAGTTCTACTTTACTCCAAACATATGATTTTTCCATGATTTCACTGGTGTTATCTGGGATAATACACCAGCAAAATATGTATAAAAATTAACAAGAAGGGTATGTATACTTAACTTGAATCAACATATTCAATATCTGCATGCAGTGAAATGAATATAAAATAACACTTTTTTTTCTTTCTTGACTCAGTATAATAATAAGACTTAGGAAAAATGGAGTAAATGATTTATACAGGTGCAAGATGCATTGCAGATGACAGTATGACTAAAGCCAGCACCCTAATTGAAACTCAAAAAATGATAAATCAAAATAAGAAAATAACTTGGTGTGTGCCTTCATTCCAAAAAAAAAATAATAATAATAAAAACTCGGTGTGTGCTCGTGTCATAAAACTTGTATAATCTTATGAAAGAGTAATGTGTATTAAAGTTATGGAAGTATCCGGAAAGAGCATAAAATGTTATGGAAGTATTCGGAGAGAGCCAGAAGCAGAGTTAGTTAAGAGTAGTTTTGCTTAATATTTCCCTATGCATACATTATCTCTTATATTTTATACTAAATTTACACCCGTGCAGATGCACAAACTATATATTTAATATTTTATTTAATTATATTAAAATATAATTATAAGGTATATATATATATATATATATGTATTAGTATAGTTATAATATTTTTTTTTTCATATTATACATCGAATCATATATATTCATTTGATAAAAATCAAAGCAAGCAAATAAAACATAAAGCTTATAAAAATAAGAGTTTGTTTTACAAAATTAACTTATAAAAAATTTATAGTTGTATTTTTTGTAAATAGAAAATAAGATAAAATAGTAAAAATGTAATGGTTTACAAAAATGACACAAGATTTTGTTGAAATTAAATGAATAAAAATATTTTTTATTGAAATATATGTATATGTTATAATATAAAAACATAACACGTAAAACAAAATTTTAAAAAAATAAAATTGATATAATATGATCATTTACACATGCGCAAATTAAATATATATATATATTTAAGATATATATATATATGATTTTGAGATATTAAGATATAATTAACAAAGTAATTTTTTAACATTTTATAGTGATTCTTTTAAATGCATTTATTTTTTATGTATCAATATTACATTTAATATAGTATAATACAAAATATTATCTATATTATATGTCAAATTATATATATATATATATAAATTTTAATAAAAAAATAAAAATAAATCAAACACAAAATCTATGGGATTTGATTTAAATATTATTCCATAATAGATATTATATTTTTATTATATTAAAAATAATAAATTAGATAAATATATTTTGTTATTATTTATTTTATATCTATAGAAAATAATATAAAATTAATTAAATTTTTTTGGCGGGAACAATTATTTTA
Source organism: Plectranthus barbatus (assembly GCA_026898455.1). NCBI lineage: Eukaryota > Viridiplantae > Streptophyta > Magnoliopsida > Lamiales > Lamiaceae > Plectranthus > Plectranthus barbatus. The sequence goes on along the minus strand of JAPKLW010000376.1, from coordinate 452,193 downwards.
GATTACTTTGCTTTAATATATATATATATATATATATATATATATATATATAGGGGAGTGTTCAAATCCGAACCCCTATCTTATGTGTGAACAATGAACTTTTTTCTATCCGTCTGATTTATATATTTTAGTGGCTAAGATTGTGCCATGTGTAAATTGATATTTAGTATTTTTAATAGCTTAAGGGTGAATTTGGTATAACATAATATTATATATTATAGTATCTTTTATTGTTATGGTAGTTTCCTAATAATATGCTATTAATTAGAGATATTGTATATATTAGATTCTTTTTATTTTTCCTATTACGTATCTTTATTATTGTTCATTAATCTTTGAGGACGAATTCACCATAACAGTCGACTTCTTAGTTTCGTTCGTTCTTCATCATTTTAATGGAGGTCCAATCTGCCGCCAACGGATATCCAGGTTTTTTTTCTTGTATTCTATATAATATATGGTCTTCTTCTATATTGTACGCTATTCTTCTATTTTTTTCTCAATTTTTTTTTAAAGATGTTTCATTGCATCGTTATTAATTGTGTTCTTAAGGTTTCATCGTCGTCTTCTATATTTTACGTTATTATTATTTCTGTTTTTTTTTTATTTTTTATTTTTAAACTCGTTCATTGTATTGTTATTTATTTGTGTTATTAAGGTTTCATCTTTTTTATCTTGTGACGTTTTATAGTTTTTTTTTTCCCTTTAACGTTTAGTTACTTTGTAAGTTTTATGTTTTTATGGTGTTTTTTTTATTGTCATTAGTGTACATTACACATATCATTGTATAGACTATGCAATGTCATTGTGTTTTTTTTTTCCTGAATTCAATATATAAATTACATTTTTTTTCAGAATCCTATCTTCCTATTTGCGATGATGATATGAAGCCATGTGTGGGTAAATCGTTCATTTCATTGGAGCATGCAATGAAATTTTACGAGGAGTATGCAAAGCAAGTTGGGTTTGACATACGTATCTACGGTAGTAAAAATGTTGATAATGTTATTGCGTGGAGGTATGTAGTTTGTAGTAGGGAGGGTAAAAAAATTGATGGCGAAGATGATGTTGAAAATGCACGTGATGGTTTTGTTAATAAGCGTAGACGTAGGTCTATAAGGTGCGACTGTAAAGCTCGCATTGTTTTTAAGTATGTGGCTGGCACTGGTTATGTTGTGGATAGGTTTGTTGAATTACACAATCATAGTATGGTTGCTGTTGAGCACAAGCGTTATATGAGGGCTAATCGCAAACTTGATCCTATGCACCAGGAGTTCATTGTTGATTGTGTCAAATCTAGTATTGGTCCTACTTTTACATACAAATTACTCAATAAATTTCTTGGTGGTTATGAGTATGTTGGATGCACTGTTGTTGAGGTTAGGAACTTTACCAGGGATTTGAAGGCTTTTGTAGAAGGTTCAGATGCTCAAATGTTGCTGAATGAGTTTAGTCGTAAAAAGGAGAATTCTCCTTCATTTGTCTATGAGTTCGAGGTTGATGGCGAAGACAAACTTAAGCGCCTTTTTTGGTGTGATGATATTTCACGAAGTAATTATCACACATACGGCGATGTAGTGCCTTTTGATACGACTTATTCAACCAACAAGTAAGACGTTTTTTAATTTTTTTACTTTTATTTTTTTTAATTAACTTTGATCATTTTTATGTATATTGTTTATCATTTATACATGTTAGTTATATCATTGTATTTGACTGTTCGATTCAAATAACTAATTTTGATGTAAATTTTATATATTTATATATTTTCTAATATTTCGCAGGTACTCTATGATTTTTGCTCCATTTACCGGCAAAGATAACCATGGTAAACCAGTCACTTTTGGTGCTGGGTTGTTGTCTAAGGAGGACGCTGATTCATTCAGTTGGTTGTTTAAAAAATTTATTGATTGTATGGGCCATCAACCCAAGATGATTGTTACTGATCAAGATCTTGGGATGAAAGTTGCTGCTCAACGTGTGCTCCCTGACACTAGACATCGTTGGTGCATGTGGCATATCATGATAAAGTTGTCTGACAAGGTTTCTAAAGAGTTACACGCCAACGTTGAGTTCCGTAGGCTTTTGAAGTCATGTGTTTGATCTGATCAGATTGAGCCGTCGCAGTTTGAGGAGGAATGGGGGAATATCATGAAAACGTATGGTATTGTTGATTTGGATTGGTTCAAAGTCATGTTCCTGCACAGGGATTCTTGGGTTCCAGCTTATTTTCGTGACTTCGAAATGGGTGGGGTGATGAGAACTACTTCCATTTCTGAGTCAGAAAATAATTTCTTCAAGAGGTACACTAAATCGCGCTCAAACTTAATAGAATTCATTATGGGGTTTAATCATGCAGTAGAGGCGCAGCGGCATCAAAGTTCTAAATTGGACTACATGGATGAAAATATGGTTTCTGTGTTTGCTTGTGGTGTTCCCATCGAGAAACATGCTGCCAGCATTTACACTGATTCAATTTTTAAGGAAGTCCAAGTTGAACTTGTCGATGCTTCTTTATATTGCAGCATGGATGGCTTCAGCGTTGATGGAAATATTCAGCGTTTCATGGTTTTTGATAGTATGGAGAAAGTTTTAGGTGTTGTTTATAATGGGGATACACTAACTTGTGTTTGTGATTGTAAGATGTTTACGCGTGTTGGTTTGTTGTGCAGACATGTTTTTTTTGTATTAAGGAATAAGCGGATCAACACAATTCCTGATATATATGTGGTTGGTAGGTGGCTTAAAAAATCTCTTGTAAAGCCTGTCCATGATATTTCAGAGGATTTTCATCAGGAAGTTAGCAATTCCGTGGCGAAAAAGAAGATTCAGAGTGATTTGTATTCGTTGTTCTTTCGGCTTGTTCGTAAATTGAATGGTGACACAGATAAGCTGTCATCATTGTTATCAACTTTGAAGGATGCTGAGAAGTCATTTTTATTTGTTGATAAGCCTTCTTCTTCATTGTCTCAGAAGAAGAAGATCATTCAAGATTTTTATGGACAGGACAAGCCAGACCAAATTGTTGTTCAACCTCCTAATGTTGTTAAAACAAAAGGAAGTGGTAGTAGGTATATTTCACGGAAGGAGAAACAAATGAAGGACAAGGAGAAGCCTTTGAGAATGTGCAAAAATTGTCGGAAGTTGAGCAATCATGATTCGAGGAATTGTGACCAACCAAAGGAAAAGGAGTCGGATATAGATTAATTTTTGTAATATCTTATCATTTTAAAGTCATTGTAATTATTGCACATTTGCATTTCCGTTTTTTTTTCTAAAGAATTTGTTTTTGTTCTATTGCATCTTAAATATTTTCGTATTTTAATATTTTAAAAACACTGTAATTTTTTGCAAATTCGCATATCGTCTGAAAATATTGTAAAAAATAAACAATGATATGCACTTTGCATAACGATGTTAAATAAGATGACAGAGGAAAAAATTATTTATTTCAGAATATCCATATAAAGAATGATATAATGATAACAAAACAATGACTTTCATTATTTTTAATGATTATCATTGTTATTCTTTAATATGATCATTGTTACTAATTAAATAAATCATTGTAAATTAAAAAATTCATGATTTTTTATTTTTTATAGTATAAATTATTGATTAAATTATTCTTTAAATCATTTATATCATCATTGTTCTTTAGGATATTATTTTATTAAAACTCAAAATAAATAGATATTACTTTCAGCTTATTGGTGTATTATTTTACCGATTTAATTTGTCAATATAACATGTTAGATTGATTTTGACTATTTTTTAATTATTTATTCATAATATAAATATGTCATTGTTGTAGATTATTATGATCATTGTTTTAATTCGAATATATCATCATATGTAAAAAACATTATATATTATAATTTCTTTTATAGTGCATCGAAATTTGCCTATAGCAATAATCATTTATACTTGTTATATTTATCATTATTCTAAAATAATAAAATCATCAAAGTTCGCAACACGTAGAAAATACAATAAATCGATTAGTAACAAAATATTTTTAACTACACAAAATAACAGAGTGATCTAATATTCATAGTACGACTTGTCTTTTAATCCTTAAAACTGAAAGAAATTTAAACTAACATAACTTTCTAGAACAACGCATTTCAAAAACATAAAATATTGTTTTGAATAATTAGCAACTTCCTATGCATTCCCATTCAGATAATCTTCAAAATGTGCCTTGACGTCAACATGGATGCTACTTTTCTCAACTATCAGGTAATCCTTAGCTTCCTTCAGATTTTTGAGTGTGCAGTGGCTGTTTTCCGACAACATCAATGTAGTGCAGAATTTTGCGCGTAGAAATCGGTAAAACTTTTTTGAACGTTGCGGAATTTTAGCACACCAATCCACGTCTTTATCTCCATTGTAACTCTGCATGTGTCTAATCAAAAGGATACTACTTTCTTGATTATTCACCTTGCTTGTGCAGTTCAGAAGCATTCTTCGTGTTTTGAGTTTGTCCAGCCCTTTGCTCTTGTTTTGCACTCCTTTTAAACTCAAGAACCTCTGGAAGAATTTTTTCTGCAAATTTTTCGACAAGAATACTTAAAGTAAAATCATATTATATATATTTAACTATCCCTAAAAACAAATAAACTTTAACATTTATGAATTTTCAGAAAATACCATGGCATCCGGTGTATCGCCATATTTCGTTTCTGCTTGTTGGTCATCCATATCTCCCATGTAGTCGACAATGATAACTTTCCTTGGGTTGAATGCAAAACACATGAGATAGTAACTTCCTCTTTCAAGTATTGGAAAGTACACCTGTCACAAATTTTTTTTTTACTTTATTTGTGTTTTTATAAAAAACTGTAATTCAATGAAAAATTAACAACTACGTCAATGACAATAATTTCATATAAACAATGATAGATGTTTTCATCTATGAGAAAAAAAATTAAATATGCAAAATTGACATCTCAATAAATTTTTATTTCTTAACACTAAAAATTCATTAGATTTAAATGAACAATTAACATCCAAACCATCTAGAATGATTTATGTTATATATTATACAATTCCACAAAATAAAAAACAGTTCATACAATTTTTAAACAAAAACAGTAACAATCAGGTGTTTATTACAATAGAAATGATAACAACCATACCACAAAAACTTAATATATAAAATCCATTAACAAACAATTCCAAACAACAGAAACACATAACTATATTTTTTTTCAATAACAATGACATATGTTTAAGTGAGCGATGATCATTTAAACAATAAAAAATGATTTGTCATAATAAAAGTATTAATTGTAGATTAAACAATTTAACTTACCAAATCTATCTTTTCCCAGCTCAAGTTCGGAATCAATGCACAGAATTTGTCGAAATTTTCTCCAAATTCAGCGAACGCTGAATCTTCATTCATCCCATCATGACCAAATACTGTGTCAATCTGAGTAATAAATTACATAAAAATAATAGATTATTATTTACACATAAAATAATTTAGAGAGGGATAAAAAATAGTAAATTATATATGTCATACACAGATAGTCGGTGGAACAAAAAGTTTCTTCCTCGATCCAGTAGACGTCCCATGCTCTAAGAAACTCAAGTGTGCACACCAAGCGTCAAATAAGTCTGCCGAAACCATTGTTCCTGGGCTGAACGAGATCATCTTTGACTTTTTAACAGTTACGATGTCATCATCGTATACCAGCGAGTCTCTAATATATTAAGTCATTAAATATTGCGCATCAGAAATTTATATAATTTAATTAAATATTGTAATTTAAACTTCATAGTAAGCTTACTCATCCACATGTTTGGTCCTCATAATCCAGTAGAAGACATCCATCTCGTCGCTGCCAAGTTCTTCAACGGTTCTCTTTTCCTTCAAATTGTATGGCGAGCACAATGCTGCACCCTTTTTTTTCTCAGCAGTAGATCGCATCGTCATTTTTTTACCAATCTTAATGCTTTCTTTTGCAATCGGATTGGTCTTCTTGTGTGCCACTTTTTTCTTACTCATTTTCTTTGTTTTTTCTGTTTCATCAGTCGATTCCTAAACAAAAACCAAAATTTATTAAATTTACTTTACATTTCAGTTTTGTCAAAATTTTTTGTAAATGTTATTACCTTTTGTAAATCATCTTGATTTTCAGCAGAATCACCAACATGCAAGCTTACGACAATCGTTCCACCACTTGCTTTTGACACGACTGCAGGTTCTCCATCCAACGCATTTGTTTCATCATTATTTACTCCACATTCATTGTAAGCTTCATCATAAATGAAGGCCTGCATTTTTAAAAAAAAATTTTAAACGCTCAAATATAAACGTATGAATTTGATAGTCATAGTTTATTTTTTAAATATAAATAATTGATACCTCAACTGCGGAGCAACATATTGCTTCTACTTCTGACTGTTGGATTCCATTTTGTGAAAAGAAATGAAAAAGCAGTATTTCATAATTACAAAAAATGTACGTCATTATATATTTTTACCTCCGTTCGCTCTATTCTTTTTTGCTCTGTTCCATCTCTATCAGGTTCCTGAATCCCCTCTGTCGCAGCTTTTGCAACTTCCAATATTGTCTGACAATATAAAAAATAAACAATGATATTCATTATGCATAACGATGTTAAATAAGATGTCTTAGAAAAAAATAACTGATTAAAGAATAATCCTATACATAATGATATTTTTATACCATAACAATGATATATATCATATATAATGATGATATTCATTTAAAATTGAAACCCAATTAAATATGAAGTCATGTATACTTTATTCTGGGAAATATGTTGAAAAACATAAACGAAACAACCTCATTCAGCACTGGATCATCATCCATAATTGTATCTTCGTTTTCTTCAACACATGGTGTTCTCCTTGCGGTTTCCTATAAATATATAAGTTAGTAATTAAAATAAAACACAAGTATTAGTATGAAATTTTTAATTCTTACCGGAATTTCTTCATTACTGAAACCGGTCTGAGTCAACCCAATGTTGAAGCTAGGAAGATCTTCTTCCGTTGTGATGTCTGTTCTTTCTTCAAGCAAATTATACATCTTGTTCACAATTAAAGTCCAATCAAGCTTCAATACTCCATTATCATTCATGCTTTCCTCCAAAGCAGTACAAGCTTCTTCTCTACTTGCATATTTGAGTTTAGATACCCCAATGATGCCCTTTGCAATATCCATCGGTATCCGAAAGAACTCCGAGTCTTTGATAAACATTTGTGAATGTTTGATCATTCGGATCACTTTTGAAATTGAAACCGTCATATCATTGCACGCATCGAAAAACTTGTCAGCACCAGCCACGATTTCATTCTCTGTCACAACCTCTGATTGTTTTTCCAACTTTCCATGGTAAGTATTCTCAAGCAGTAGCATCTCTTCACAGTTTACCCCTTCAAGACTAAGTCTTCCGTCAATGTGCCCCTTGCCAAATACATTCAATGAATCCTCATCTTCTTGTCTTTTCCTTAACAGAGTTCCCGTCCACCCTTTTATGGTTGGGAGGCATCTCTCAATTGGTCTGACGCAATGTACAACTCGGTCTGCATAAAAAACCTGCTCACAACAAAATAATAAACAAATAGATTATTAAAAAAAACTTTGAACATGAATGTTAAATATATATTAAAATTATGAAAATTAGATAATACTTACCATTAAGAAAAGTAGAGGCCCTGTGAAGCATGTTTTTGTGTTGGATGACCATGTTTTGTGCGTCTGGACCAAGATCGTCAACAAATACGCACACCAATTGAAATCCGCAATCTTGGTCATATCGTCCAGATAGTCTAGAATCTTTGGCTTAACGTAACCATCTGCCGGAGTCTCAATTAAGTAAATCTCAACCAACATAAATAAACATCTCCTGAATGTGTCGGATCCTTCCTTGTCTTCCATCATCACCTTTATAATATCTGATGGCATCAAAAAGTATTTATCTTTTCCGGTTTTTTTGGCTATCCCGTTTATTATATCATATCTGTCCTGCCTCCCTTTTCTTTGCATCATTGTTTTCCCTTTTGGAAATCCTAGAGTCAGATAGACATCTTCCTCACTAATGTGTAACCTCCTATTTTCATGCAGTATTACGCTGCATGTTACTGCTTCGAAATTTTCCAGTAACCAAATGGCTAGTTTAGTAGGCATTTCCTTAATGTTAAGACATCCTATCCCACCAAAACCCATTTCGTTTACTGCTTTAATCTGATTAGCATTGAACAGGCCCATTTCCTTAATCAATCTCTCTGGATTCCGCTTAGAAAACAATTCCCTACGTGGATTATTGAATGCCTCATTGGTTGTGGGTTTTGTTTTTTTGGTGGCCTTTTTTCTACGGGATCCTAAATTAGTTGGGCTAGTTTTGCTTTGGCGAGCACGTTTTGTCCCTGTACAATAATGATCAAGTATATTTAAACCACTTGTTATTTTTAAATAAAATAACAATTAGTAACAACTTATATACAATTATTGTACAACCCTTAATTCAACCGATAAAAAAAGTATGCAAATAAATACAAATTACACTATAAAACAGAACGATGATCATTAAAGTAAATATAAAATGATATAAGAACCATTAAACAATGATCAATACTCGCATAAAAGTTTGAACATAAACTGATATTTTTAAATGATTAAAAAAACCACCATAAATAATAGCGATGATCAATTAATATCATGATCAATGATCTTTAACATTCATTTCAATGATCGACTTTTTAAATCAACAAATAATCCAAACAACCACAATAAAGCAAAAATAAAAAATGCAAACAAATTAAAATAAACCAAGAACACATATAGATGCACATTAAATATTGAACTATTTATTTCTCATTCTTTTTATTTCGTAAAATACACATAAAATTATTTATGTTTGCACTTAGTCTGATACTTTTAAATGAGTAAAAAAAACAACAAACATTATAAAGATGATAAATTAATAACATGTTCAATGAAATGTAAAATGAATTTCAATGATCATCAATGTATATCAAGAAATATTCCAACATTTACGTTGAACCAAAAATACAAAATGTCAATGAATTAAATTAAAACGAGAACACATATCGATGATCATTAAAATGCCTATATAATGTTATATGTAATATTAAACAATGATCAAAAATGCATTTATGTATGTGAAGTTTTCTCAATCTTTTTTTTTGCTTTACAAACATAAAAAATTAAATATGCTTGCAATTATTATGATGCTTGTTAATGAGTAAAAAACACCAAACATTAAAACGATGAACAATAAATAACAGGTTCACTGATCTTGAAAAGTCATTTCACTGATCAACAATTATTATCAACAATTAATCCAACTTATACTATGAACCAAAAATTCAAAATGAGTATAACATAAAATAAAACGATAACACATATAGATGATCATTAAAATACAAAGAAAATGCTGATTGTAAATTTAAACAATGATCACAAAACGCATATATGAATGTAGAGATTCTCATTCTTTTAAATGTGTAAATAATATTTTTGATTAAAACGATGAACAATCACTAAAGTATACAATGATCATTTAAACTAAATGCATTAACAACGAATTATGTTATATAATTACAAACTTTTAAACAACTTTTCAATTAACACATATCATCTTACTTCTTGAAGATGAACAATTAAATACTCTTACAATGATATAAAATCATTAAAAGAATGATCCTTAAAACTATTAATGTTGCAATTTATTTTATAAGATAACTCATCAAAGAAGTTAACAATGATCAATTAGAAACCTATATAATAATTTATCAAAACTTAATCAATGAACTGACGTATTAATTAATCTATAAGCACATACAATATTTTTATAAATACAAATTATTTAATGAACAATTATAATATTTGGCACTGAATAAACTTAAAGAGTCAAACCCACTCATATTTTCGAACACAAGTAGTATACATTCAAACTAATTTCAATTACCTTTTTCACTGTACGTTTAAAAAATTTATAATATCATAAAAAAAGTAAAAAAACGAACCTGATGTTGAAGCATGGTCCACAATCTTCTTCTTCGGTGCCATTTTCTTCGTATTTACCTTTGTACCTTCCAGAAAAATTTAAAAAAAAATTCAGATTTTGTTTCGCATAATTTTTTTTTAAGCGGTTCAAGATTAAAGATGAGGAATAGCTTACCCTATTTCGACGATGTATAACTGAGTTCGCTGTCGGTTTGTTGTTATTTTGTGTGGTAATGCCGGACGATTTGAAGAAAATGGAGCGTCGAAACAGTGGCGGACGGCGAGGAAGAAGATGGAGCGTCGCCCTAGTTTTTACCCATTCGATTATTTCTGTGAGCGGTAAAAAGTGATTTTTAGGAATTAAATTTTATTAGGTAGGTTACTTCATTAATGAATCAATAGGAAAGACGTGTCTAATTAATGCAACTAAAAAATCGGCGAAAAATCTGGCTCAAAAATCCCCACGCGCTATAAAATGCAGCTATTGGACAAGTATGCCCTTTCAATGACAATTATAATTCGAAACAATGATTTGCAACCGAGTTAAATCTGGAACGTTAATTACAAATATCAACGCTTAAGATTTGGTCTTAGTTCAAACACTTATAGGAGTTCAGCCATGAACGCACCCCTATATATATATATATATATATATGGTTGCATTCTATGGTTAACCATCCCCAATATGTTATATGAGACCAAAATCCAATCATTAGATTAGAATTTGGACGATCTAGATTTAATTTGAAAATGAAAAATTTTCGGTGCATTATGAAATAAAACTTACTACATTATTTGGGTATAATAGTAATATTTACGCCCAAGGTTTTGTAAACGTGCAACATTGACTAAATCCTCCGAAATTACATTTTTCTCTCTCCTCTAAAATTTCTATAAAACTTTAAATAATCATAGCTCAATTAATTTAAATTATTTTTTCACGTATAATATATCAAATTAAAGATAATTTAATTATCTTTCAAACGAAATCCCTATTACATATGTTCAAAATAATATATTCGTAGTTAAAGTAAATAATGTAATAGCTAAAATTAAATAATGTAACATAATACAAATGATAATTTAATGATATATTTAAAAGTATTTTATCATTAATTTGTTCTTAATGATACATTAATTGTGATATTATTCGTACATTATATGTCCATTGAATGGTACATTATGGAATGTGTTGTGTATTTTCCTCTTAGCTCAACTTGTCTTTGAAACAACTATATGATGTGTGCAGAATAATAAAAAAATTAGAACATTATTTAAGTTTTGAGTGTTACATTTATCTACGACAAATATGCTACATTATTTGTTTACACTTTCAATATTATACCAAAATCTGAAATCATAATTAAAAAATAAAATAAAACACGCTATAAGAGATAATGTAGTACATAAAGATTTAATAAAGCATCAACTATTATATAAATAATGTAACATCTACATGGTTAAAAACTGCAACTCAAAGTAAAGGATGCGATGTCAAACTTCCATGGATAACTTCTCTTGCAATTGTTGTATATCGCCTCTGTCCCCAATCTCCGAGAATTGCACGGCGCCCTCCCTGTCAACTGTTGGCGATGGCGCTACACCTTGCCACCACGATTACTTCTGCTGCTAGAGATATGTGAGGAGAGGAGAACGCACCGCCTTTGGTCTCTTGCTTGTGCAGCCACTGACTTTGGCGACGATAAAATAAGTTGAGAATGCAGACCCATAATTTTACCAACACACAAAAAAAAACTGCGCATACAAGAAAAAAAATGAAAAAGTAACTTGCAGTGAGCGCTTTGATAAGTCCAGCTCTTCTACCCTTAAAATTTGCTAAAATTTCTTCAATACTTTGAGACAGGTTGACTGGGGGCATCAATTTTCTTGATTTAATATTTAATATAACAGAAAAATGAAAAAGGAGGAATGCATCAAGAAAATGTCTGCATATTTGTAAGAGAGAGGGACTAGGAGAGGAGAGAGAGAGAGAAAAAAAAAGATGAAGTATATTGCATATTCCTGAGAGAGAGGGAGTGAGAGAGGAGAGAGAGAAAAAAATGGAGTATACTGTATATTCGTGAGAGAGAGGGAGTGGGAGAGGAGAGAGAGAGAAAAAAAAAGATGGAGTAAACGAATTACATATTAGATGGAATGATTTGGGTTAACAATATTAATTTATTCATAGATTATTAAATATACATTTACTAAATGACCCTTAGTAACTGATTATTAAGGAAATATAGATTAAAAATTTATAATTTTCAATTAAATCTGGGCAACATAATCAAAAAAATCAAAGGATGAGATTTGGTCTCATATAACATTTGAGAGGTTGGTAACATATGATCACCATTGTATCTAGAGCAGGTTCAATATTGATGCTCTAATTGCTGCAATGGTGATTGTAGCTCCAGTTTTAATTTAGATCTGGACCTACTCCAGGAATCTGATTAAGCGCAACTCCAATACTTCTTGGTCGTAAATATATGAAAATGATACATGAGTTTGAGTTAGCATCAATGTTTCGGAACTTAGATCCAGTAATCACATTGCTGAAGTGCACGATTCAAAAATTTGAGAAACTAAAAAAAGCAGGACTTCTTGTAATATCCTGGATTTAATTAAGCTAATTAATTCTTAATTAATCGAAAAAAAAGGGA